>JAVSBS010026330.1:125341-134631 GCA_033124195.1 Coracias cyanogaster | reverse complement strand
AGAGCCCGGGTGCGGCAAAGTTCCTTCAGTCCCTTCTGGCCACCCTTTCTGGACTGCGCGGCCGGGCTAGGGAGGGGTGCGGCGGCATCAGCGAGGTGGGCGACTCCCCGTCATTTTTTTCCAAACTATAGTCTGACCCCCAACAGTGTCTGAGGGACAGTGAACTGGCCCCCTGTTTAAAAAGTTTGAGGACCCCTGCTCTATGGGAACAGAAAGAGGACAATTTTATGACAGTGTAACTGTGTACTCTCGGTCTTTTTTATGTATGCAAAGATTATAACACAAAAATTATAGGTTTATCTGCCATAGCTATTATTCCTGCTCATACAAATGAGTTGAAAGTTAGTGTAATAGTAAAGTAAAACCATAAAAGACAAAAAATTGCTAATCGGAAGGTGTAGAGAAATGAAATGAAAAGATTTAACTTGTTGCGAAATTAGCACTTAAATTAGAAGGGCCTAATTCTCCTTTACACGTGTTCCTTTGCACCCATCTGGCAGTGGAGGTAAGAAGCGTGAAGGGAGCATAAATCAAGCTTGCACCTGCACTTGAAACCATTATCACTGGTTCTCTGGAAATAAACACTAATCATCACAGCAGTGCAAGACCATAAAGGGCTACTGGATTTAAAAGTAACAAGGACACATGGCCTGAGCTGGACGTCTCCTGATCCTGGTTTCTTCAACTACATTCAGTCCTGGCAATCAAATTGCTGTGAACAGACTGCTGCCCCTTCCTTCCTTTCCCATCTCTACATGACTTCACCTCAGAGGTTTAATCCAAGAGGGGTCCCTTTTAAGGGGTACGTCTCAATTGGCCTCTCTCTCTAGAAGGAAGACAGTGGTGAGATCATGGGGATGAGAGCTGGAAGTAATGAAGAGGCTGTCTGGATGAGCTCTTCACTGGGAGAGGTGGAAAATGTGCCTGAAGGGACAGCTCTTTGCAAGCATTTTGAATTCACCAGCTGTGCAAGTCCCTGACTAGGAAAGAAAAAAATAGAAGGGACTATTTTTTTGACATAATTTTTAATTCATCATGAAAAACAGACATCATGGTCCTCCCCATTCTCCATCCTCTCTCCTGAAGGCACAAAGCATGAATACAACTAGCCTAGTTTTACATTCCAAGCAAATCTATACCTTGCATATATAATGCAAATTTCTGCTTATGTCAAAGGATTTATTATTTTAAATGCTTGTTTATATTTTTATTTTCATTTTCTCATCTGATATTCAAGGATCTTGCAGAAGGCTTCTCAAAAATTTGCCAGAAATAGATCTGGAAGGAGGTGAAACTTGTTAGCACCAAAATATTGGCTGACTGTCCATAAAATGAGATAAAAGGTTGTGTTTGCATAAGAATTTGCAATGCTATGTCCCACTTCAAGACAGAGTTTTGGTTCTGTCACCTAAAGACACATCCAAGTAGTCATAGCTGATGAGAAGTTGGTCTGAACTCAATTAGATAGTAATTGTTCCAATAAATAGAATTAGTATTTAATTTAATGTATGACACAGCACGGCACAAACTGGCATATATTAAACCGATTTATATAATCCACAAATAACTGTCATAAATTTGTAAATAAATATTTCTTATCCTTCATTTTGTAAACCTGCTTTCCACATTGCTTTGATATTTCCAGAGCAATTTTCCTAAGCAGGTGTTACCAGCTATATGGTTAGTTATATGGATAAACAGCTTTAAGTCATTTCGAGAAATCCCTTTTTGCATCCTGGACACTTTACAGGGTCTTTTTCAGAAGTCAGGTAGGAGTTACCTGTAACAAGTTCATACTTTTGTGTACTTCATAGATCTTTTTTTTAATGCACTATCATGCATATAATTTCCTATATGCATCATCCATGTCATACTGTATACAGCCCATTACCACATAATCATATGATTCAGTGCAAGGCATAAAAACAGATTTATGCAGAACACAAGATGCTCCCTTCTCTTGCTTTCCTCGTTGCCTCAGAAAATTTCCATCATGTTTCAAGAAAAATGAACCCATGCTGTGAAAAATTCTAGAACAAGCAAACTCCATTTATTATTGTTAATTAACTCGGATATCTGCAGGCATATATGTGTAAGGCACTGAATGAGTATGAACTTTATTTGTTGAAAGTATACAGTGGTATTAAAAGCAGTGTGCAGGGGCAAGACAACTAAATTCTTCGAGTTATTAGATAATGCCTCTGTCGAATCAGAAATGCTCCACCAAATAAGAAAACACTGGCAATAACAGAATTTCACTGACACTGTCTATGTTTTTACATTTATGGGTACCCTGTATATTTTAGAATCTACAAGACACACTTGACTGGGAATCTCTATAGTTAATGTGGTTTTTTGCCTTGAAAGTTTGGACCAGATGACCCCTGAGGCTCCTTCCAACCTCGCAGTCTATGAGTCCATGAGTTAATCAGAAAGGACTGGAGAAGAGACAACAAATAAATAACTCATCTTAATTATTCCTGCTGGAAAGATTCAGTTTGATTCCTTATGATTATGTGGAACTCATGCCCACACCTGAACCAAGAAGTCTACCTGGAAGACCCGCTGGGTTCTTTCTGGGGCTTTCCTACAGGGATTACAATGACTCTGGGATTCCTCCCACAGAACCAGGAGTCTCACTGCACAGAATCCCACCTTTAATCATTATTTCACTTCCATAACCCCAGCCTCAGTCAAAATGCACCTCCCATTTTAGCAATTTGGACAATGTCAACTGAGACAGCCAGATGTGGGCCTAGGAGACAGGAAGGTTCCTGAAGGAGCTTCAGCTCTGGAGGCAGGATTGCTCTGAGTGTGCAGACCTTGAGACCTCCTGGTTCCCAGACTTACCTGTGGGTTCCTGATGCCCCAAGTTCATCTCAGGTAGCAGTTACCAGATTCATGCCTCATATTTTGTTTCCTAATGTAGAGTGGTGAAATCAAACTAAAAAAAATTAGCAGCAAAATGGGAAATAGTCAGGGGGAAAGCTTGGAAATGTATGTTTATACTATGTAAGAATGAAAGTAAACTTAAAACCCCGAAACTAACCATGAACTGATGGAAGAATTTCACTGCTTGGTTCTGGTACTGATTTCAGTCCATCTGTGATTCAGTCAAACATATCTTTTAGAAATCTGTTCTAACAACAATATAAACTTCTTGATGACTTCCTCTATGTTTCTAGGGAAATGAATAAACGTCTTACAGAGGAGCAAGCAAAGAAAACCTATGATCGAGCAATTAAATTAGAACAAGAATTTGGAGAATATTTTACAGGTAAGTTTTTATTGAAAACAATTTTTTCCCAAGGTAATTTTTTTAAATTGGAAAACAATTAGATCAGCTCTATTTCTGGCCTAGAGCATGTATCAGTATAGTGTGCCCACAGTAAGGACTCCTGGCTTGGGACTATTGTTTGCCTGAACCTCAAGTGCAGTTGAGGCGCTCAGCTCTTCAGCTCTGAAGGAACAGCTTTGCATTAATTTGATTCCCTTCCCGACCTAAAACTGCTTTTAATGAAGTCAGTAAAAATGTTGCATCATTGCATTTGTACAGACCAAAGAATTCCTCACTAGCTCAAGGCAAGAGCTCAAGCTAGGGATCATGGGAGGGAAAAAGAAAGGCATCTTCTTCCTGACCTGTAAAAAATCAGGATATAAGGATGTGCTCTGAGCCCCAGGATTTCCTTTGGGCAAGTTTAGGCAGTTCCCTACTCAGGGGACTGGTATTTGTGGGTAACACTCAAAAGTCCCCAGTTGTCCCTCCACATGTGGACAGTGCACATAATCTGAACTGCAGCTCCAAATTTCTGCTGGGAGGACAAGGAATTTAAGGGTATAGACATTGTGCTTTGTGTTGCAGTTGCTTTATCTTCTGTCAGTTTGGGCCTGATATAGTTAATTTTTGCAGTCAAGTGAGTTTGTTAAAACTAGGTCAGGAAAATAATAGGTTGTAAATCTGCTGCTACTCACTGCTGAAGTAGTTTCTAAATCAAATGTAAAGCTTGACTTGCAACAGTGGGAACCCACCATGCTGCCCCCCTCTAGGAAAGTATTGCTAATTCTCTAAACTAACCTTGATTGGACTTGATGATCTCTAAGGTCTCTTTCAACCATGGCAATTCTGTCCTGGGTCTCTGGGGTGGGTCTCTGTCATGGGAAGGTGCCACTGGTTTGAACTTAGTTGCCATCTGCAGCATATATGACTTTTCCATAATCAACATTATCACTATGCTCTAGTATTCCTTCTGATTTAGTCAATACCTATGAGTACACTGAAAATTTGCTGACATTGGATGCTGTAGAATATATCAATTAAAAGAAGTATTGATATGTTTTCTTACTGCAGCTATTGTCCAAGGAGATAGCTTAGAAGATATATATAATCAATGCAAACTTGTAATTGAAGAACAATCTGGGCCTTTCATCTGGATTCCTTCAAAGGAAAAATTATAAATTAGCCACTGCACCTCTGATTACGACGGGAGAATATTTAGAAGAAAACTATAATATACTATTTGGAGGCTTTCCTGTTTTTGTTGCATTTATGTTCTTTGCAGTCAATGTGAATTTTGATGAATGTACAACACAAAGTGTTTGAAGCCATGAAGGACACTGATGGGTCAAAGGGTAGGAACAAAAGGACTTCTACCATATAAAGCAAATCTGTTGTGTGCTCAGAGCACCAGTTGTAGGTATAAACTTTTGAGATGGAGACTCTCTGTCAAGGGGAGCTAGCCACCTCCTGTGCCCATGTGGACATTTTGATTGATTTCAATGGCTGAGCTCAGTGTGTTGATTGCTTTAAAGAGAAGTTCCCAGCTCTTGAACCTCATATAGGGCTTGATCCTGCAAGGCACTCAGCACTTGACCCCAGTTCCTACACATGAGTAGCCCATTGACTTGGAGTCACTTGTGACCCTTTCCTATGCCATTCAGTCCCATTGATTCCAGTAGGACTATTCATGTGCTCAAAGCTAAGCACAGGCTTAAGCGTTTTGCTAGATCAGGGCCACATGCACCTTGCAAAATCAAGCTCAGAGTACTTGGTCCACTTCCTACTGAAGTCACTGGTAGGAGACTCTTAGACTTGACTGGGAGGTGGGTCCTATTCTAAGCTTGTCATTGCACATTTGTAGTTGGTACACCTCGACTTTGGTAACTATGCACATCTTTTGATTTCTGAAACCAAGTCAAGCATTTCTTTTTCCCCCTTTGGAAACACTACCACATCAGGAACTAATAATATAGTTTATTTTAATGGAGTTTGGGGGTGGGAGAGGATGGAAGCATTTCACATCACACACATGTGCACGCAAACGTATTCCCATGCAGACACACACATGTATGAGGATTCACAGCACCTATGTTGACAAGGAGGGATACAACTGGGAAAAGCTTTAAAATTTTTGATTGTCTATTTTATCATTTATATTGATAGAAGGCACTTAAAGATGGAATAATTTATAAAAATAAAAATATATTGATGTATAGAAACTAATTTCTATAGGTAAAAAAATGTTTTTGTGAGATATTTTGTAAAGATTAATTAATTGAAAGATTAAATATTTACACCCTTGTGTGACTGTAAAATGTAAAGAGGACCATCAAGTTGCATTATCCCTTTTCTGTAACAGATTCTCTATTATTAATGACAAGCAGGATAATTCCTTAAACTGTAGTTGTCAGCTTGTTTTTCTCTCAATTTAATCCTCTCCCTTGCCTCTATTTAATCATGATGAACTCCTGTGGAAAGATCTCTTGAACTGACTGCCCTGTAGGACTTTTGCTGAACACAAAAGGATAATGCATCTTTAAATTGAAATGGATGATCTTTCAAAAAATGTTAGTGCTCGACTGCAGTTAATAATTTCTCTCTTGCAGGGAATCACACTTCACCCCAAAATATTTTATGATCCTTCCTGTTTCTTTAAAGGAAATACCAAAACCATTTGATCTTTCCTCTCTTTGTAGACTGGCAGGTCACCAACTAACGTGTATCTTCATTCATTTCACAGTCAACAAGGGTCTTAAAAGCAAAAACTGGGGCAATGGACATTTTTGAGGGATTTGGGGAAAGTCTGTGGAATTGCAGTTTGGGGTGCATGGAAGGGGAGAGGGAGGGACTTTTTTCTTGTTACATTTCGCCCTTCCTTTGTATACTGGTGCCATTCTTCACTCTGACACACAAGGGGACAACTGCAAGAGATACTATGAGAGTAAACTGAATTGCCTTTGCTGCTGCTGGACCAAGTTTCTATAAAACCCACACTCGACTGCCTGCTGCGCTGCAGGAGTCCAATGCTTATAGCTGGTGGCTACAGTGACCCTAATGTTTAAAGATGTTCTAAGGGCAAATGCTAAATAGACTCCTCAGTTATTTGTCTATTTGAAGCTTACTTTTCTACACCCTGTCAAGCTGACAGGTATATCCAGCCAACCTCTGCGGAGAGCACGACCAGCTGGATGTTTGCAATATAGCCACCAGCAGTGACAGGGTTAAATATATGGGCATTTTAGTGGCCCTGAGGCGGCCCCTCACTTACTGCCCTACTATGGTAACTTTGAGAAGTTCACGCTTCTTTTACTACTATTTTTCTTGCCTGGCCAGCGCAGACTGATAAAAAAAGGTTTCAGTTGAGTCTCCAAAAGTGTTTTGTAACCAGAAGGGCTAGAAACATTTTTTTTACAAAATATAAATGAATGAATGCTTCGATCTTGGATAATTCTGCAGAAATCCACAGAGTGACCCCAGATCTTTGGAAGCCATGGATTTTTCCATGCTAGCAAAGTACTATTGCCCCAGGTTGGGAAATAGCCCACCAGACCTGAAAAAACAAGCATCCTAAAGCAGGAACGTCATTCTATTTTTCAGCTCTGTTTTTAAGCAATCAGTCACATCTGCTTCTTTGTTTCTTAGTTCAGCATGCAGCCTTTTACGGTACTATCCTACTAGTAACTGTTTTGCTTTGTCATGTGCTGTGCTTTACGGTGAACAGTAACACTATGGCTGAGTACAATCAATTTTTCCATCAGTCTTTGGTTACTGTGGTAACATTATTTATTTTTCCCTGTCTGTTGTTTGTGCTTCCAGTTTAGAGTTGCCATTGCACTTCTTTTTCTTTTTTTTTTTTTTTTTTTGTTTTTTTAAATAAAACATATATTTAAAAACAAATCATCAAGAGAAGCAGTGAGAGGTCTTATTTCCCTTAGGACTCGTACTTCCGTTTGTTCTGTGTATTGACATTTTGTGTTTCATGTTTCAGCATCCTTAGAGCTGCAGTTCATTTTTGCATTGCAGCTGTTCAGATCATACTGGGTGGTAGCGGGAGGAGGAAGAGAAACATAAGATTCATGCAAAAGTACATCTGGTGGAAAAAAAGAGGTCCAAACTCACAACCCACAGCAATTGGCGCCTGACACCATGTTGGTGCTAACCCATCTTAGCGTAATCAGATTCCTTCTCTGTCGATGTAAAAGGCTTGCAAGCATCTAACACAAGTGACAAATGCAAATGCTGGACCCTTTAGGAAAAGTGCCAGATCACACCCCTGGTGCTATTTCTCATATTCTGGCACAGTGTGTAGCACCGTAGGGTCTAAGCAGAACCAAAATTATCACAGCTTTTTGTCCACCCATGAATGATCACAACAACATCTTGCTAGCTTTGTGCAGATGTGCAATATTACAACCTATTTATTTCTCCTTGCCACAAAACATCTTCCATGCACTGACTCATTGAGAGCTTGCTAACAGGACTCAGTGAAACAGCACTCTTTACTGGTCTTACAGTCTGACCATCAACCAGTGAAAGAGCCTCTTTCTTGCTTAATTCCCCCTTCCTACAGAGGTACCCTGTCCATGCTAGCGCTTTGTAATTTCTTTGGTAGTAAAGGCTATTTCTAGATAAATATTCTGTGATGTAATTGTGTTTGTAGCTAGCATGGTTTGATGCTCCGGTGTGGATAGGGTCCTAAGAACCACCCTGTAAAAGTCAAGGATAAGAAATCTCTCCATTGCACAGAAATTTCAAATCCTCATCCCAGAGAGTAGTGTGGAACCTGAGCTAACAACCACTACGAGCCAGTAACAGTGTCCTAGTTATACATCCTCCTACCTATTTACATTAGTTTTCTATGGAGAAATAGTTGGTGTCACACCTTCACTGTTAGTTGCTCATCAGCACTTGGTCAAACTGTATTTTTGTTTTGATTTCTTATATTTTAGTTTTTGTTTTTCAGATTGTATCCCTGACCAGAGGATTTAGTGAGTGACAGCATGTGAGGATATTTGCAGGAAAATCAGTGTAAATGAAAAAAGTCTCAATCTTCTTTATGAGCTGCAGGTTTAAAGCCATAATATCTTCCATATTCACAGAAAGTGGTCTTTTATCCTTCGCAGCTTTTAATCCAAACATTTTTTCTCTTGAACCTTTTGTCTGCCATGTTATGCATGTGGTTCACTGTGCAACTCCATTCATGTGCTCAAGCCCATGCCTTGGTGGAATAAATGTATTTTCCTATTCCATTAAAAATAAAACATCATGTCAGTTAGTTCAGAAGAATAAGGTCATCATAATGTTAAAAATAAGGTTCCCATTCTAGGGCACAAGTCAGCATCAAAGCTAACAGCAAATAACACCTAAAATCTATTCAGCATCCAGCTAGCCTAGATCCTCAGCTGGTGTAAATCATGATCACTCCATTGATTTTAGTGGGGCCCATCCCATTTACACCACCTGAAGCTACACATCCGTCCTCCCCATTACACCAATTTTTTAACATTACTGTAAAACACCAAGGTCACGTGATCAAACAACAGCTGAGCACTTTTCATCATTCTTTACTGCTTATATTACTGTAGCACCCAGAGGACCAAGATCCTTTTGAGGTAGGTGCTGTGAAATTAGTGAACAAAAAGACACCCCATGGGCCAAATGCTGTGGCTGGGTTTTCAGAAGGCTTCAGCCCCACTGATATCTCACCAAGAGCAATAGGAACCACTACCCTGTTGGCCCTTTTGAGACTCTGTCTTTAAGGTGAGGAGCGTAAGATCCTGTCCATCATCCCTCACACCACATTAGCAGCTTACACTGTCTGGCCCTGACCTACAGCGCAAGCAACTTGCCCTGGTGTAAAACAGCGTTTCTGGGGATGGGCTGTAGCCAGCATCCTAGGCAAGACTTTTTTTTTTTTTTTTTGGGGGGGGGGGGGAGAATAAAAGGGAAATACTGGGCTGGAATTGACATTCCAGTAATATATATATTTCCGTGAGAAGAGTTTTAAGATGTC
>JAVSBS010026330.1:38456-104818 GCA_033124195.1 Coracias cyanogaster | reverse complement strand
CGAGATGAGTGACCCTAACTGACCAACAAGGGATTCCATCCCATATACCTCATATTCAGTATAAAGCTGAGGGATCACAAGGGTCTCAATCCTTCCCTTCTCAGCCTTGCCTTTCTTCTCGGACCTTCTCGTGCCTTCTTCACTCTTCTCATCAAGGGCTGGTATCCAAGGAGGATTCCATCCTTTCTGCCTTTGATCCCGATTTGTGTGTTCCTGAACTCAGATCCTGAACCTAGTTCCTGTCTGCTGCTGAGCCCAGTCTGGGACTTTGCCAGTGTCTGCTACAGCCTCAGTGATGACAGTGACATATTTATATATAGTCCATTATTATTATTATTATCTTCATTAAAGCTGTTTTCGTTTTCTTTTCTAATCCAGACGCCTCTCTTTCATTCCCTTCCTCTCCCATTTGGGAGGGGAGGGGGCCAAGTGCCATCCATAAGTCTCTCTCCCTTATTCTCTTTCTCTTCCTCTATTTGGGGGTGGGAAAGAGGGGTTAACAGAGAGCGTCTGTTGTAGGTCTCGTGGACTGACCCTAAACCTCGACAATGGCCTCCAGAGCTCCCTTCCAACTTAAATTATTCTATGATCTGTGATTCTTAGAGCCACATACATTGAAGCTATGGCTTCAATTTTTTTTTTTTTTTTTACAGTAATGTAACATGAGGTTCAGTTTCTTGTTTTGTGAGTCAGAATTTAAATTTTGTAGTTATTTGTTGTAAGCAGCTGTGGAAGCACCCACTTCATCTGTATCAGAGCACTACTAATTCTTCTATGTGCATCACTACAGGACAGATCTATTCTGTATTGCTGTGTAGTCTGTGGAAATACAATTCCACCCTGAATTACTCCTATTTTGGATAAAAGAATATAACAAGGAAGAACCAAAGTAAACTGTCCATAACATGCAGTGTGCAAATAGGGCTACAATCACAATGCACAGTGTCTGCTAGACAAGATCCAGTCCCCTCTTAAAGGCAGCAGAGGAGAGCCTGAATCATCCAGCCCACCTCAAGGAGCCCACACTGCCTCCAGTTGCAATTTTTAAAGCTGCTGGCCCAAAACTAGACCAGCAGCCCCAGAGTGAGACTTTAGTAAGACTAGTTCCTAAGCAGTGTGCAACAGGACTAGCTACAGTGTTGGCCCTGGATGCCCATCCATTGTACTGCTGTAATTTTGCTGCCACAGCTCAACTGCAAGCCCTTTGGCATCCAAGCAAGGATTGGGAATGCTGTATTCAGACTATCTACATTGGTTTCCAAGATTTAGGTGGAATTTATTGCCTGTATTCAAGAGCACTACCCAGACAGATGGCTGTCCAGAGGCCTGTAAGCTTGTCAGCACGTAAAAATCTAACGGCACCCTGATGTTTACGGCAGCACTCATTAAGCACCTAAACATGCTTAATCAGCTAAGTGGGAACATCCCACTAAAACTCTGCAACATCTCAGAGAAAGAAGTGAGCCCCCTGAGGACTTTCATTCATTCACTGCATCTGAAGAACACTTGGTGTACTTGAACAGTGTTGGCCAAAGGAGGTCACCTCTCACATTGCAGTTGAATTACTGATGGGATTTGAACCTACTAAAAATCAAAGGCATGCTTAAGAAAACAAGTCTTTTTATAAACACTAACACACTTGTTCATTATCAATCACAATGCTAATTTAAGAGGACGAGGAGATAATTTTTACATATTACCTTTGAAAGGTATTATGAAAACACCTCTTTGCTTCACTGTCTTGGTATGAAAAATTCAGCTAGATAAGGAGGGGACTATTATTTTCAGCTTACCTTACTTCAGGGAGCCCTTAGGATAGGTCAAGGTATTCCCCAGTGTTTGTTCCAGCAAGAAAAATACTCCATGGGTACACGGAATCATATAACTTCATGATAATGGCACTAATAACTCAGCTACCTGTGGTAAAATTTTACTACAGAACATTTCTGATTAATAAGTAAATCATATTGATTAAAAAATGGAATCATTAGAAGACCTTTTACAGTACATTGGGGGTATAGGAGGAAGCTGAGCAACAGTGAAATTATTGATACAGACACCCTACCTACCACTGTTCCTTCTGAAATTAGTCAAAAATTTTGCCTTTAGCTTTCCAAGAAATAGCAGCAGGTTCAGAATATTATCACATGCTAGACTCCGCTTTGATAACTCTTGCAAGCCCAACTGCTTATCAGCTTCTGACAATTCATAATGGTCAGGAATCAATTCTGGGAAATACTCTAGCTCTATGTTATGCTTGCTCCCACAAACAGATTTTTTAAAGAGTTGGGAAACTTTCTGACCAGTAATGTTTAACATGTGTTAAGGACAGTCAAATCTCTTCCTTCAGGCTGTTTGTCATGGAATAAGGAAAGAAAAACCTCTCCCCACTCATTGCTGCACAGCTGACACATTAAGCTTTTTTCCTGTATTTGGAAGCATCATCTACTGCTAGGTTTGATGAACTAGTAAAGGATGCTAAAATCTGTTATCCCATTCATCAACACATACTGCCAAGTGGTGCAAGAAATTTTTTTTTTACTGGTACTTAAGAAAATTTAAGAAAACAAGACAGTCCTACAAGAAAAGACAGCTTTTGTGTCATCCCCTCCTATGGGAGAACCCCTCATTTTGCCCTGGTATTGCAAAAATTAATCTTATCTCTTGTTAGCTGAGATTGCAGAGATTCTGGCTGACAGCACACAGCAAAGTATTGCAATCTCCTCTGTCATTCAGAAGCAAAAAAGTCTGACTGGCAGCAAAGGAAGCTTCCTTTGTCTACTAGCAAAATATTCTGCCATGACAGTTGCAATATTTTATTTTATAATTTGCTCTATTCTCAAAGTAAAAATTAATTCCTACACATTAACAAAATAGCATACCTTTTATTTTGCTTACAAACTGCCAATTACATGATTCACACGGCATTGTTGTATATTGCAGTGTCTTTCCATTCTGTATAAAAATAGCTTTTCATTCAGCGTTTCTTTCCAGACTCCATATGTTGTGAGTGCTTAAGCCATTGGATGTTCCCCAGTGACATGTCATGATTTATAAACCTTCTGCTTTTCTGTGTTCTAAAATGCACTTATACTAAATTTGAATGAGGTCTGAAATTCAGCGTCTCAGCAACTTGGGCAACAGAGTTAGACTCTGTTCTTGAGCTCCTCTGGGATCACAGAGATTTCCACATACGTGATCATGGCACTTCTGCCTCTGAGCAATCCGGGCTGTACAAGACTTTGAGCTGAATCTGGGCTGCCTAAAGGAGGTTGGGGCAGGTGAAGCAGAAAGAGTTAAAATGTCCAGAAAAACAAAGGTGAAATTTAAATCGACTACTCAGAGCAAACTCTAGGGATCCTCATTAATAAAAAATAACAAATGTCACAAAACCTCTATGCCTCCGGAATTTTAGCAAAAACGCTCTAGCAGGGAAACAGTATGGTGCTCCTCAGCAGAGAATAACATTCCACTTCTGTCACCAACCCTGGCACATCTGGATGCATCATCATGAAGAATCAGAAAATCTACAATGAAATCCACACTAGCCCTGAACCACATCATTGCTATGTTAACACTACTTGCAGTTTCCAGCCCCATGATAACTGTCCTTCTCAGGAGAGCAATAGGGAATTTCCATCAAAATATTTCTGATAAAGAAAAAAAATCAGTTTCTGCATAATCTAAGCTTTTGGTGAAAAAATATTCATTTCTCACTGGGAGCACTGATGTTGAACATGTTTCGAAATCTTTGGCTGCCTGAGCTCCTGCAGTATCTCTTGAAAGACGCAGTGCAGCTGACATACCCTGCGGGCTGGATTATAGCATTCATAATTTAGCAATGCCTCAGCTCATGCTGGATCACCATGGCACATCCCAGGACGTGGATCTAACAGAATCAAAACTCTACAATCGCCTCTTCTTCTCTTGAAAGTCTCTATCTGTTGAAAGCCAGTGAAAACAAATGTCAAATATTGATATCAATATAATTTCAAATAAAAAATACCAAATTATTTGCACTGCCAATTTATAAGGAAGTCCATTGACTGAAACCTTAAAAACAAAACTGGGATTTTCTGAGGGACCAAACCAAAGAAAATCAACGTAAAATGCTACAAATATTCAAACACAGCTCATTAACAAACTATTTAACTACCGTGAGGTGTTGCAGGTAAATGTGCATTATAGCCAGGTGTAGATTTTTTATCAAAGTTACTGTACCATAGGATGACAGGAATATTACGAAGCTAACGTGGTAAATGGGAGCCACTTTCTTCTTCAGTATCCAAACCATGATCAAAGCCTTTTCTTCGGAAGGTGTTGAAATAAAATGGAATGTGCCAGAGAGAAAGGAGAGAGTTGGCAAGCTGGCAGCAAATCCAGACTGGGCAATAACAAAAATGGCCACAGGAGACCATTGCACAGACAGTGAGCTGTAGCCCCATCCAAGCAGATATTTGATGTATTGTCTCCACCTCTGACAGGCCCAAGAGTGTTGTCCTTTGTACATTTTGGCAAAACTTGTGTCACTAGCCATGTCAAAAAAGTATAATGAGTTGGCAAGGACTGAAGCTTTCCAACTTCTCCCATGAACCATCTTAGCTATATATTGGTCATATACAGTTCTACAAACTTTATTGTCTTAAATCCAGAACAAATCACAGAGACAAACAGTAAATATTTCTGCTTTCATTCCTCAAAGGAGTAACTAGGGCTGAGAGCAGGATGATCAATGTTTTCCAGCTACAGTGGTTTTAAGGGAATTTGGACAAGCTCTGGATGGATTTTAGACAGCAGAAGTCAGCTAAGATGAATCTCACCTCATGGAAACTATAGTGTTTTTACTGCAGCCCTGGGGATATGCAGAAAGTGATCTCTCTTGGGATAAAAGACAGCTGGACAAGGAAGTCTGGGCTCTAGCAACTGAGGCACTGTCTCTCAGTATATCTAAGGAGTTTACAACCAACACAGTTCATTATTTTATTGGTTTTTTTAGAGCTGTAAAAACAACTGGATGTCTGAAAGATCCTGTATCTAATTAATCCTTGGTCTCTCATTGCTCAGATAAAAATGCTACACATCTCTGATTGCAACTGCACTGAGATCTGAAGTTAATGGAGTCTTTCTCAGTGGTGATTGAGGAGCCCCCGCAGGCTCCAGCCCCTATTGGAAAGGCATTCTCGAGACTGAGGAGTATGGCATAGAGTTAGGGGAACATTGATCAGAGCAGACTGCCTCCACTATCATTTTCATCATTGTCATTGCCATCATTGCAGTGCTGAAATGCCGCAGCCAAGAACAAGCTCCCCATTAGGCTGAGCATCATTTAAAGGAAGCCCAGTAGAAGTAAGGAAAGAAGTAAAGATTCTGGTTCAGAAGGGCACAGGTCTACCCCATGTTCTGTGTCATATTTGCCAACCTGATGCAGATGTCTTGAATAAGCTAGAGCCCTTAAGAGACCATAGATGTCTATGGGTGGGCAACTGAACTGAGCCCTGGATCTTTAAATTCCCTGGCAATCAATGCAGACTGATTCGATATAGTCAATGGCCCCTGAAGAGTGATTCAGCTGGCCAGCTACTGGGTGTCTGCTTTCAGGTGAGATGATTCCTCTCCAGGATCCACTGACTATGTTTGACAGGGCCAGGGTCCAGTTCATCAGGATGTCCTCTGATACTTGGCACACACTAGCATGTCTGAGATGTGCACTGATACAATGCAGCATTTGCACACTTCCTGAACAGCCACTGGAGGTGGGAACAGTGGGACATCTCAAAGAGTACTGCATACCTATGCATGAGGAGCTGTGATGACCTCTTATGATTCATCCCGGGTGCTTAGAGACTGAGTGCACATGCAGACACTTACCTGAAGATATCTAAGTGCCTTAGTCTGGAGCTGTACCCCAGCCAAAGGGCCCTATTCAGTTTCCAGCAACCAGCATTCAGTGCCATTTGAGACACATTCTGCAACCCAGCCTCCAGGTGCTGCTCTTGAAAGACGTGTCTCCTACTGGCCTCATGTCATCCCTGCCAACCCCATGCAGAAGTTTCAGGTCCCTAGAGCATCTCAAATTACAGTAAAAGCCTCCATCTGGTTCACTGAGCTGTGGAAATATCTGTAATATGGTTGCCTACACTAACAGCCAATGATTCAAGATTTCCTTTATAGCCAATGGAGGAAAACTGGAGTTTAGGAAACATTTCAGTTGGCCTATTTTAGAGATTTACTTTAGAATGAGATCAACCACATCCAGAGGAGAAAATTTCTCTCTGTTCTTAATAGTTGGAAGGGGACTAGATCAGAAGCAGACACTTATGAGTTGATCAGCAGAATCTCATGTCTCAGGAGTTACTCAAGCCACAAAGAGAGCTCCAACAGGAATTCAGATTATGAATTCTCACTGTAGAGATATAGCCAAGTCAACAAGGTTTAATGGACCACTTTGAGTCCCAGCCAAGCAGCACAACTGGGCTGGGCTTTAGTTAGGAGGCAAGTTCAGATTAAAACCTCAGTGCAAGAGGTTTAAGATGCTAAGTTTTAACATGCATTTGTAATGGAGTAAGAAAATTATCACAGTCCTGCACTTCAGTCCATGGGCAGCTGAAGTATAGCAACTGCGTGCCTGAGCCTAGAGCTGCAACTCTTGCTTTAACCCACCACCACTATTTTGCTGTTAATATTGCTAAGCTTTTCCAAGAGGTGCCATAGTAACAGGCACCTTGAAATTACTTTGCAGATTATATAGCGTGTTATGCAAAGTGTCCTGGCAGGTTTTCTGCTTTTAATATTCAAAGGCTTATCTTTGAGGTAGTCCATATATTTTACAATCCTTAAACCCCTTGACACCTGAACACTTTCTATGTAGCTCCAAACAGACCATAATTTTGCTCCTAGACTTCAGAAAATAATTTAAAAGTAAAGGAGGCATGAACAGCATGAGGCACTTCTATCCATTCCTCTGGCAGAGAGTTTACAAGACGCATATAGACAAAGACACAGGAAGAAAAATAAGCAGTAGCTACCCAAAAGGAAGAGTCTGGCTGAAGTAAGGCATCAAGTCAGCAAAGGAAAGTCAGGCTAGCAGTTTCATAAGAGGATAAGGAATGCTGTTTCTAGCTATGCTTGCCTCTAGCCAGTATCATGTTTCATTCAGGCAGGATTAAAAGCTTGTGCCGTGCATTCACATGAAGTGTTCCCCATCTCCCCATGACACCCTGTCCTCACTTTGCAACCTTCTTGTACTGCTCTTCATCAACACATAGGTCCAGGGAGCTTTGTGCAGGAGCTGGGCACTACCTCAGTCCCATCACACTGCATTTCGCTAAAACCATCAGGTCATGCAGTGCCAAATGGGCCAAGGCACGCACCCCCCGCCCTCCCCATCTGCATCCATGACTCCCCCTTGCAGCCCTACCCTGTACTGGGAGGCTCAGCACCAGGAAGCACAGCACTGAAGGCTCCTGTCTGCCCAGCATACCAATAAATTATAGACAAAACTTCCCCTAGCCAGCTGTTACAAAAGCAATGATGATTTATGCAAACCTAACAAACAGGCACTTGGATACCATGGTGATTAGCACTATGAAAATAAAAACAACCAAACAAACAGGTATTTTGACTGGAACAGGCTGCCCAGGGAAGTGGTTGAATCACCATCCCTGGCTGTATTTAAAAGCCATCTAGATAGGATGCTCAAGGATATGGGGTAGAAGTGGCCTGGTAGAGATAGATAATTGTTGGACTCGATGATCTTAAAAGTCCTTTCCAGTCACAGAAATCCTGTGATTCTGTGGTTTTTTCTCTCTTTTATCTGATTTGTGAATTCTCTGCATATGCACAAACCACATGGACAGGCAAGGGCAGAGGCACGGTCTTTCTGAAATCCCTAATGCTCACCTTAATTATGCACAGTATGGAAATTCAGAATAATCTCAGCCAGCCTCAATTCCACCTTTCTGTCACAAACACAGTTCTTGAGTGATAGGCAAATTTCCCGCCCCAAATGTGTTCCATTTCCCAGATCTGCAAGGAAAGAGTGGATACTTTTAATTTGTTAAGACTTCTACCACTGTGTCTTCCCATCAGCCCTGGCAATGACATTATCTTCCCCACTGGTTCATTGCCGCCTCTCACCATTTTCACTACACCTACCTATCTGCTGCATCAGCAGCTTGGAATCAGCTCCCAAATCTTCATGTCTATCCTCCACATCTGTGCTACTTAAATCTCTCCCAAGAAACCAGCTTGGCCACCTTGCTACTTGCAAAACAAGCTGCTTGCATCCAAACTCCAACACCTGGTATTTATGAGGCTTTCCCTACTGTCTTACTTCACACAGGGACAAGCCTGTCCTCTCCTAAAAGTACTCATGGAGAAAGTGAAAGCCTCTTCAGTGGCCTGACCTTGCCTCTGCATGGAGCCTCTTTCCTTCCCCTTTCCTCATGCTTTTGTAATAGGGGACAACAGGCTTTGTATGTGTTTGGACTGCTATTAGGTGGGCACAGAGAGCAGATTACAGTAATGTTAATTTCCAGCCACCAATACAGAGGAAAACAGTGTCTTCTTCATCTGAAGAAAGCACATTTGCAGGGTGTATCTGCACAAAGGCCCTGATTTTACAAGGTGAAAACCTATGGGTCAGAACCGGGTGATGCAGAGCTGCATACACCAGTGACACACACAGGCTATAGGTGCTTTTTTTTCATAGCAAGAAAAGTGTTGCCAGTTGTTTGTACCCAGCCAAACTTACCATGGATGGTCACCAGTATCCCTGGAGCCATTACATCCCTTTTCCATTTTAGTGTAACTGGTGGGGACTACCCTGGAAAATACATGAGAAAGGCTGGCTGGACACAACTGAGGTGCTGCAATGCTTCTGTTATCCCCACAGTAGAGAAGATACATCTCAGGGACTTGAATGAAGAACTCATTCCTGACTGCCGTTGACATCCCAACATGAAATACTCAGGCCAACTGGCACTTGAAATGGTAGACTGATAAATAATCAAAGCAAAGCCATGGTGTTTCAATGGGAGCCAGGGTTTTTTCCTTAGGGAAAACTGCTCATACACCTTTGGAAAAGAAGAGTTAACTTCACCAGATGGGACCGTGGGATCTGAGAAAGGAAAACAAAGATGGAGACAAGGTACTTTGAGGGTGATACTCAGCCTTACCTCTTTCCTTCTGGGACCGTATGCCTCTCAGTCATTGCCTCACCTCTTAATTTCCCCAGGTATCTCCAAATCTTGGTCCCTGTTCTAGACTAAGCCTAGAAAGTGGCTACAGCTGGTGAACAGTCTCGATCTTTAAGGTCCCTTCTAACCCAAACCATTCTATGGTTCTATGTTGTAAGCCTCTTCCTCCCGCCACACAATAATTCAACAAGTGTTGAATAAAGCCCTAAACATCTTGCAGGATAGGCAGGTCAGGTCCAAGTGCTTTGCCTTTCAACAGATTTTGCTTTCTTCATGCCCATTTTCTAGTTTTAAGTATTCTAACAAGGCATGGCTTCAATTTTCAATTTCACAGCATTGATAAGCCGTTTCTCAAACCCCAGATTAAGCACAGTCCATGCACAAATAACTCTGGTAATAGCAAAGGGATTATATAAAAAAAAGTAAAAGACTGAGTAAATAAATAGCTCCTGGTTAAAAACCTGAACCTCTCATAGGCTTTAATGCAAACATTTCCCCTTGAGTGTGTTTCCACTTGAATCATTTACCTCTCTGAGGACGTTTTTTTTTCAGTTAAATGATCCTTGAAGGCACAAAACACGGTAATGATTTACACATGCATGTGTATGTATCTATGTATATGACCATCCTCTATGTATATATATATTTTGGTAGAAGAACCAGAGCAGTTCGAAAGACATTTTTCAGACCTATTTTTCTATGATTTTGTGAGAAGAGGTTAATTAGGACCCCATTTTCAGAGGCACTGAGTATCTCCTGCTGCCACCCCAAAAATGGCTTGCTTTAAGATTAACTCCTCTGAAAATCTTGAGGCTTATCTCCCCGTGAGAAGTGCAATGGTTTACAGTGAAGCCATTTAAAAACAATTTAGTGTTCTTATTTTTGCTAAAGAGTGGGTTATATGTTTTTAATTTGTGTTAGTAAGGATTTGACTGAAATCAGTGTAAGCTGTTCTTCTATTTAATGAGTTTATTCCTATTAAAAACATGCCTTTATTAGGTTTATGGATGTTTCTCGTATAAATAAGAACTTATTGCCTCTAAAGGGCTCTAAGATGCACAAAGGAAAGATAATGTTTGTTTTTATTTCCTGCTTTTTCTGCTACACATTGCTCAACAGTGCATTGACCTATCTTACAAAGTATTATTTCTGCAGTCTTTGGGCATCTCACAAAGCTCCCGGGAAGCAGAGAACAATTTTCTTTCAAATCTACCTCCAGGGAAGTGAGCCAGAAAGCAGCCCTATACCCTCAGTGTACCAGAGCTGGATCCCGCATTCAGCTCACCAGGCTGACCATGAACCACTCTTCTCTCGCCTTATACTCTCCCTGTTCCTATAACATACCTGGCTAAGCCCCAAATAAGACACAAAGTCTCTGACAAAAGAGAGGCTGGGACACCCACACATATGCTTTCCCTTGTGACTGAGGGCAGACTAGAGTCTCTCCTGCCCCCTCCATCCACCTGGATTTTCTTCCAAAGTAAAGAAAAGGGATATGGCATCCCTGGGTCTTGGCCTGACTTGCAGCCTGGAGACCATCCGAGGACCATGAAGCAGAGAATTGTTCCTGGGCTCCAACAGCTTAGATATAACCTAAAACCACTTGCACAAACCTATTTTTGGCAGACAGCTTCCCCCACTTCTGCTCAATGTGCTTCATTAAGTCAGATGCAGTGGCTGATGGCCTAAGTGCCAACACAGTCTGAGCTGCAAGAACTTCTCCTGTGGCTGCCAAAGAGGTTATGTGGAAACCAACACAGTGGAAGAAATACATTGAGTGCAGCAGGGAGCAGGAAAGACGAATATGGAGTTGAAGATGGGAGGAAATGCTCCAGTGCCAGCTTTTAAATTGCACACAAGGGCATTTGCTCTCCTTTCTTGTGCAAAACTCAAAAACAACTGTAGTGCTGATGTTTCAGGAAGCCTCCACAAGAGATTTCGTGGTACAGGTGTTCAGCAATCTGGTCGCCTTTCTTTTTGTTAGGACTGGAGACCTTCTCAAAGAAAAACACACTCGATTTTTTAGGAGGAAAAGTATTATACAAGAAAGGAGGTATGCCACACTTAATTTTATAACCATCCAAAGCCATACATATTATTTATATATATGCACTGTATGTTAGGGAGACCTCTTGCTGGCATTTGGAATTAAAAACAACCTGTAATACTGTGAAGCACTAAAGCTCTCATCTGGAGATGCAGTCAGGAGAGAAAATGAAGAGGGGGAATCTGTAGGCAGATTTCTGAGAAAAACTGTTGTTTATATCCAGGCAAGGCTAGGAGGCGAGTGCCAAGATTCCTGCAAGATTTTCCAAACTTTCTGCCCGCAGTTTGGCTCCCACATCCATCCTTGGGCACCTCTTTGGAAGCTCAGGGCACGCTGGCCACTCTCCTTGGGCTGTGCAGGGATGCAGGATGCTGACACTGCTGTGTCTGTGCTGGAAACCTCATTAGCCCTGTGTGTCCCTATGCTATTGTCTCATGCAGATGTGTTTCCTTTGGAAGTGGGGGCAGATGGCATGAATTCATTTATTTCTACCACGTAAACAGAAAACAAAACCCAAAATGGGACATGCAAGAAGAGGTTGTACTCTGCATCCTCATCCCAATATCCACACAAATACAGCTCAGTCCTGCAGGATGCAACCAGATGGAGACTATGGTAATTTTAAAGAAAAAAAATAAATATATAATTTTGCAAGGAGAGTGGGGTACATTTAAGTTTGCATTTGGCAGAGAAACAGACCTTATCTGTCTAAAATACACCTCCTAGAGTGGCACTGCACTGCTTCTACCTCCCACACTGCCCATTCTTTTACTGGAGCTCAGAGCTTGCGTAGGGTTTTGGGAGGTGGAGCCATCCACCTCCTGTAGCATCTGAAAGAGGGGAACAATTTTTCTAACAGAAAGAGGGAATTTAAGGAGGCTGACGGGAACAAGGACACAGCAGTGAGGTCCCAGCATCCATCACTTCACAAAAAAAAGACAAAAGAATGGTCAGTGACTCCTGGAAGGTGGGACAACAGCTTTAAGCCATATTTTAAAGAAAAAGTCTGACTTCATCCTTGGTCCTGTGCAGGGCATACCACGATGAGCCACATGCCTACCCAGCTAACCCAGTGTTGGTCTTGGTCATCCCACCCCAATGCTGACCAGCTCTAGAACTGTTCAACCACTCATAACATGTCTGTTGATCTAAAACAGAAGGCAAAGCTCTTCTGTTGTCAGCTCTTCCTGAATAAATTTTCATAGTGGATCACATCCATCTGCACACACAGAGATACTCATTTCTGTAATCTAATAGAGGGATTTTTCTCCCAGAGGGTAAAAAAAAACCCCATAAACCAAAACAGCACTAAGAAAGGCTATTTCTATAACCAAACACTCAGGAGTGTCTCAGATGGTACATTTGGTATCTGGAGAGACATTTAGGCTGCATCTGAAGTTGTTCTGATATCGTGCCCATGGCAATGACTTCAAGCTCAAATTCCCCAGTCATTTTTACCACTTGGCTCTTGGGTCCAGCTGTTCCCGTCTCCTGCATGTGCTCCAGATGAGCCACCAAGGGAAGCATTAGCCATGGTCATCCTTACCTGGCCAGTCCCTGCTGAGATCCTCAACGAATACAGACAATGCCAGATCACAGCCTGCAGCCCACATCCTCATCCCATAGCCTCCACAAAGCACCTCCTCAAAACTGCACAAGGCTGACACATAGGATGGTGCCACCACTGCAAGCCCATGGTTTGTCACCTCTGGGACACACTGCATTCAGAGGGCACTTGTGCACTTCTGTCTATGGACAGAATAGAGGACATGCAGAATACAGTTCAGACAGATGACTGGCAACAGCCATGTATAGAATCACAGAATCATAGAATGTATTGGGTTGGAAGGGACCTCTAAAGGTCATCTAGTCCAACCCCCCTACAATAAGCAGTGACATCTCTACCTAGGTCAGGTTGCTCAGAGCCTCATCAAGCCATCACTTCCTTTAACCTGCTGGTCATGCTTCTTTTGATACAGCCCAGGATAGGGTTGGCTTTCTTGACTGCACTTGCACATTGTTGGCTCATGTTGATCTTTTCAACAACCAACACCTCCAAGTGTTTCCCCTCATGACTAGTCTCAATCCACTCATTCCCCAGTCTGTATTCATGCTTGTGGTTGCCCCAAACCAGGTTCAGGACCTTGCATTTAGCCTTGTTGAACTTCACGAGGTTGGCATGGGCCCACCTCTCAAGCCATGTTGGTCAAGTAGCAAGTGATAAGACAAGAGGAAATGGCCTGAAGTTGCACCAAGGGAGGTTTTGATTGGATATTAGGACTAATTTCTCTACTGAAAGGGTTACCAGGAATTGGAATAGGTTGCTCAGGGTAGTGGTGGAATCCCCATTCCTGGAGGTATTTAAGAGTAACACAGAATGACAGAATGGTAGGGTTGGAAGGGACCTCTGGAGATCATCTAGTCCAACCTCCCTTCCAGAGCAGGGCCACCTAGAGCAGGTTACACAGGAAGGCATCCAGGCAGGTTTTGAATGTCTCCAGAGATGGAGACACCACCACCTCCCTGGGCAGCCTGTTCCAGTGGTCTGCCAGCCTCAAAATAAAGAAGTTCCTCCTCATGTTTAAACGGAACTTCCCAAGCTCAAGTTTATTTCCATTTCCTCTTGTCCTGACACTTGGCAACCCAGGTGTTGATGTAGTGCTGTCCTGTTTTGAGTTAGAACCAAACCAATTCTGTTCAGTGATTTTACTTTTCATCCAAGTTTCTGCTAAATAATTGCACTTTCTGCAAGTAACAGCATGTTTTTGTAGTCAGCGTCTGCTTCTAGCAGTGATAACACTACATGTTTAAGAGTTACTACCAAGGATTGGTCTGCGGAACAAGGTCACTGTTAACTCTTGTGTACCACGTCGGGGGGTGCAGAAAGTGAAAGGCCATACCTGTAAGGAAGAGTGGCCAGGACGGGTGACCCTAAACTGACCAGTGAGGTATTCCATCCCATATAGGTCATATTCAGTATAACGCTGAGGGATCATGAAGGTCTCAACCCTTCCTGTCTGCCTTTCGGATCCTTCCACCAGCCTTCATTTCCCTTGGGGTCTTCTTGCCTTTGGGACCCTTCCCTTAAGCCCTCACTTCTCTGCCCTGACTTTGATCCAGATTTGTGTGTTTCTGAACCCAGTTCCCATCAGCTGCTGAGCCCAGACTGAGACTTTCGCAATGCCTGCTTCACAGCCTCAGTGGCAATGGTGATGTAATTTCAATCAGAAGGAGGCTGGGCTCGATACTCCTTTTGTATATATTCCTTTTTATTATCTTCATTAAAGCTGTTTTAGTTTTCTTTTCTAATCCAGAAGCCTCTCTCTCATTCCCTTCCTCTCCCAATTGGGAGAGGAGGGGGCCATAAGTCTCTCTCCCTTATCCTCTTTCTCTTCCTCTGTTTGTGGGGGGGAAAGAGGGGTTAACAGAGAGCATCTATTGTAGGTCTAGCAGACTGACCCTAAACCTGGACAAGTGCTTAGTAATATGGTTTAGCAGAGGACTTGTCAGTGTTAGGCTAATGATTGGACTCAATGATCTTAAAGGTCTTTTCCAATCTAGGAAATTCTGTGATTCCGTTATCATATTTTCACTATGAATACTTTTTAAATAAATAACAATAGCAATATTCATAGCAATAATAACAACCTTGTGTAAAAGCATAGTAAAATATCTATAGTAAAATATCTATAGGAAAGAGTTCCCCTTCTAAAAGGCCAGTAGATCTGATAGAATCATAAATACAGAAAGGTACAAATAACGTGTGAAAGATAGCCTTGATTTATAAGTAAGTGAAAATTTCTTTTCTGTAGATTTATACCCTGTTGACCTGAATAATGTGTTTTCATGTACTGTTTGGATGTGTACTGAACTTCATATCCTGTAAGTGCTTCCCTGTCTTATCTAGTGGACAGAGAGTATCATGTAATGTTGCCGAGTTCCAAAAGAAGATGTTATCTACCAGAATTTAGAAATCTAGCATTGGGCTGAATTCCTAACTCACCTGTCTCTGGCTATTTTGTCGCTTACATTACTTGGACTGGTTTACTAAACAATGAAACGTGAGGTAAATTTCGCAAGATCTCACCTGAGACAGTGTTTTTTCTTTAGTGTAAATAAAAGATAAGATAGCCTCATGCTATAAATGTAACTGACAGTACTCTTTTGAGATTAAAAAGTTGCAATCATTTTATTTTTAAAAGAAGTATAGAGAAAGTACTTCACATACACATAACTTCAAAAGGAATCAGACATTCCTGAGCTATTTTTAGGGCTATAGCCCAGGTGATATTTTCCATGAGTTTAATTACGTGATTCTACATGTATTACTGTTCTCTGAAGTTATATTGGTTTATTACGTGTCTGTTTGTTTATTTTAGGACTAACAGGGATTTTTCTTCTTCAAGTGTGCTTACTTCAGTAGTAATCTATTTTAGTGCTGATTGTAAAAAATGTATTTTAGGGTAGGCCATGCTAAGAAAGGCATAAGGAAAAGACATGGGTATGAAAAGAGACTCCAAATCAAGAGAAAAGAATGATCATCACAGAAGCTAAAGACTTTTATGTGTGGGGTAAGTATCAGAGACTAAAATGTACACCATGTTGCTTTGCAGTATCAGTTTCTAGCAAAATGCTTTTAACCTCATCCCCAACCTGTATGGATTTTTTTCACTTTTATCACCTTCTTTTTGTTATTGAAGTGTCTGGTCTTTTATTCTTGAAACTGAAGGGAAAACAAGAACATATAATTGCTTTTAAACTATTTGTTACTTTATACTGCTCTGTCATATCATCTAGTTTTCGTATCTTCCTTAAAAGTGGCCAAGATTTCAACTGCTGTAAATTGCACAATACTAAGACAATAAAAACCACTATACCAAGTTTAATCAACTGTTCATCTGTTTTCAGAGTTCAGTTATATATCATATCTTCTTATAATAATGCAGTAAAATGACTCTGAAGATTTTTGCTGTCTTTCTTTGAATTTTGGTCTTGCTTTTCTTATATCAAGGAGAACCTGTCTTTCTGATATAATAATTTCAGTATCTTTATTCATTTCATAATATTCTACCACTAGCATTCTTTTGTTGACGGCCAGTGGGCATTGAACAGATGTTTCCCCTGAGCTTTTAAAAATTATAATTGTTATTTTACTTTTTCTAGGATGGCTACACTTAATTTAGAAACCACCAGTTTGTGCAAGTTAAAATTGTTCTTTCTATTGTACATTAGCTTGTATTTCTCTACAGTGGTTTTAATTTGCTTCCATTGTCCAACCACCATGTATCATCCCAACTTCTGAAGACTGAAAACAGAGTTATCCCTTTCCTTTGATTATTAGGATCTCATCTAAGCCACCTTAGATAAAAAGGTTCAAGACTGCATCAGGGAAGGTTCAGACTTAACATTAGGAAGCATTTCTTTACTGCGAGAATAGTCAAACACTGGAACAGGCTTCCTAGAGAGGTGGTCAAAGCCCCAAGTCATTGTTTAAGATGCATTTGGACAATGCCCTTAATAATAAGCTTTAATTTTTGGCCAGCCCTGAAGTGGTCAGGCAGTTGGACTAGATGATCATTGAAGGTTCCTTCCAACTGAAAAAGTCCTATCCTACTCTATCCTACCCTACCCTATCCTATCCTAAATTTCTCAAAATTAAATAAGATTAAACTAATCCGTAGTAATAGAATGCAACCGAAAAACTATGGGTTTCGTGCTTAGATTCGCAGTACATTTTATGGAAGTTGAACACCTAAGCGTACATGAAAGTGTGGTTAGCTTTGTGACGCTGCTGAGAGTGTCCAGGCCACCTAGCTGTCATAAAGCAATATTTTCAATAAAGAGACAATCATAGTTCAGACGTTTCATGAGCTCAATCTGCCATTTGGAATACTTTCCTCTACTTAATGACAGTCTAGAGAGTGCAGGTTGCTAACCGAAGGACCACTTGACTTAAATGCAGTGAATCTGTACTTTGAAATGTGTTTTCTTTTTGCAGTGCCTTTGTATTCGGATATGTTACATTAATGGAGCATACTGTTGAACCTAATGAACAGGTTGCACATGCATGCAACTGGTAGCTGGATACATATAGCAATATCAGATCTCTCTGGAAGAGACCAAATTTTTTTCTGCAGTACAGAAAAGACAACACAGAATAGAAAGAAAAAAAAATCAGTGTTTTCCAGAAACTAGTAATTGTTTATGCAAGACAGAGTTCATATCTGAATCACTTCCTTAATGATATGCAAATGATCTGGTCCCTAAATAAACATAATTTTCTTCTATAAGAACTGTATGTGCAGTTAAGGGCTGAACTGATTGTCCAACCTGTAGTCTTGCATTTTTGACGAAGGTCATTATGACTGTGGTTAACCAAGAATACACAACAAAACCAAAGTAAGTTTGCAAACTGAAAAAAATCTCACTAATGTTCTCCAGATTCACCTAAAGTATGGATGAAATACAATAAACCACAAGTTTATTACTTGTAGAGTCTTTCACTGTTTTTAAAAAGTCAAAACCCTGCCTCCATTAGCATATTATTTCCCATGGACATTTTAAATATAAGTGGGATATAAGCACTTTTGGAATTGAAAGATATTGGATTCTATTAACCATCTATATTATGTAAAAAATCAAGAATATCTTCCCTGGAGGAAAAAGCAAAAATTTTCAAAAATAGCCAATTAATGATTCAAATCTATTCCAGGGAAGGTTTAGACTGGACATTAGGAAGCATTTCTTTACTGAAAGGCTGTTCAATCCCTGGAACAGTCTTCCTTAGAGAGGTTGTCAATATCCAATATCTGTCAGCATTAAAGAGATATTTGGACATTGCTCTTCATAAAATGCTTTAAATTTTGGCCAGCCTTGAAGTCATCAGGCAGTTCTGGATGATTGTCCAGCTGGTCCCTTCCAACGGAAATTACTCCTATTCTATTCTACTCTATTCTACTCCTATTCTATTCTATTCTATTCTATTCTATTCTATTTCTCACCTATTCTGATATATTCTAATCTTTCTATAAATATTTTTATAGCCTTTTTAAACTCAGTTCTGTTAAAACACTGCAAGATCACTTATCAAATACTATAAGATCAGCAAAATCATATACCATGGAAAATCACTGTTCACTTGGAAAATTTCAGTCATTTGATTCCTATTTTATTTTGACACAATATTGGAGACAGAATCTCTTTTGTTATATCCAGAGTTGTTTTTAGCATTGATTTTTAATACAGTACAACAGACAGAGCAAAAATATGCCATGAAACAAATTGGCTATCCTTTCTCCTTTCATCTGTTATAATAATCTAACCACATTTTGAGATTAGTATTCTCATCAACAGGGAGGCTACAGCCAGGCAAGATTCTGGCAAGGAGAGATACTTTTTCTCCTTTTCAACTTGAATTTATTACCTTTAGGAAAAAACAGGAAAAAGGAGAAGAATAGGGAAAACAATCAAAGTTGCCTTGTACAGGGAGAAAGTATTATGTTCAGCTTGACCTTGAACCACAACTCTTGACATCAGCTCTGGAAAATGTGTCAGTTTTCTTGCCTGGTTTGCTCAAGAGGTGAAGCCTTACTACTACTGTAAAGGCATACTTTACATACACACACAAACACAAGTGCGCTTATTTCTATGAAGTCAGAGGCAACAAAGCTGTCTTTGTGTCTAGCAAATATAATTCTTTCCTCCTTGCATAATTGCTTAGATGTTTTTGTTTGAAATTCTATTCACATTGACACTTCATGTATGGATGAAACTGGTTTGAATGATGTCTACATTCATTAGTTTTTCCACAGTAACTATTTCCCTTACAAGTTACATGATCTCCAAGCAAAGAAAAGTTAACAATTTAAAACTCTGACGGTGTCTTTGTTGGGACCAGTATAATTTTTTAATTCACATTCCTTTCACTTAGTTCCTGTAATCCCTGAAGAGAACAGAGTCAAACTTTGTGTTTTAATTAGGATTTTCAGTATTTATGGCCTGGAGCAATGAAAGAAATGAGAAATTCTAGGGTTGTTGTGGGAAAAAAAAGTGGGCCAAGTTTGCATTCTTGTAACTGTCATTTATATTTTCTAAGAAGAGGTGTCAAAAGTGAAAACGGTTTTATAATTCACAGCTCAGTAATACTAAAAGTAACCAAGAGGATTTTGGATGAAATATCAGTAAGTAACATCTATCAAAGATAGTGAATTTAGGCAAGAAATACTGCTCTGTGAGAAAGAGAATAGACTGGAACTACAGCAATTATGATAATAACTAAGGTTCAAGAGTGAAAATTCCATAAATTAGTATGTTGTTTGCACAAACACAGACGTTATGGATCCATTACATTCCTACCAAGGACTGTAGAATTTAAAAGGGGCAGTTAAGAAGCTGATCTTGTTGCAGGCAACTGAACTTACAAGAATTACAAACCCAGTATCACCACAAATGTGCACAGGTTCACTACAGTAAATTCCCTACTACTGAAATATTGAAAAAGTACATATTTGCTCTCTTTTGCTCTATCCTTTTTTTGTTGTTTGTGTTTGTTTGGGTTTTTTTTTGTCCTCTGTACCTGATTTGTTTGATGATTTCTTGATGAATGCTTGACAGTCACTGTAGGCCAAACTGTGTAAAGGGATCAGGATAGTGAGGATACTCAGTGAGCATCATGCAAATCTGGTATAGCTCTATGTTAAATGGAACTAATCCATTTGCAGCAAAAACACTATCAAAATTCTTTCTCTTTTTACTGAAACTTTGTTCACTAAAAATGTTCTGAAAGGCAAAAAAACCCCCAAAAATTTCACAAAAATGAAGCTGCAAAGAGTAAGTATTCAAAGAAGACAAGGAAAAAACCCCAAAACAACCTACCTTAAAAAACTAGTAAAACTGTATGAAAGATCTAAAGAAACAAATTTGTTATAAAAAAAAAAGTTCATCATTAATGTCTACAGAATGAAGTCTTGTTCTTTTCTGAGGAAATGAGAGAAAAGACAAAAGGGTGGTTTAGTGAAGAAGTTATGTTAACCCTTCTTGTTGTTGTTTTAATAAATACACTAAATAAATAAAGAGACAAATCTATCTCAAATGACCCAAAAAAAAGAAGAAAGAAAAAAATTACAAGAAGGAGGATAAATATTGTAAAATGGATTTTTTGTTTAGTAGCTCCATTCCAGGCTCTACCTCGTAGGTGCTCTAGATGATCTGCAAGATATGGGGAGATTACTGAAGAAAACCCACATGAGAGAAGAATTAGAATTTAAACGTACCAGTGAAAGGTATTTCCTCACCTTCATCTTGATGTTAGTTAATTACTAAGTATGTCTTTGAAAACTCACACTACAGTTTAATAAAAGAAACTATAGAAGAAGTAAATATAATTCACAATTGGAAAGGGAAAAAAAGAGAACAGAATAAAAATAATAAAAACAGCGTACCTACCAGGATCAGCTATATGCGTAGATTAACAGTTCAATATTATGTGAAAAGTATGTTCTTCCTTAGTAAAAAAGCAAGTGCCTCACTCAACATAGTCATGATTAGGTGTTTGGTTGACTGTTTATGGAATATAAGTGGAGATTAATTTTAATGAAAGACATGAAAGAAGAGCGTCTTTTGAAGCTGCTTTTTAATGTTGCAATGGTTAAAACTAATGAATAGTTTAAGCTGAAATACGTGAGAATCAAATGTAATGTATGCTCCACTAGAAAAGGAAATTGGAGAAATAAAAGTCATTTAGTTATTCTGTAGTTATGGATACTCACAATTTCTTTCAAATAGGCATTTATTCCAACCACTCTTTCTTGAAGCATTGGCAATTTTTTTTTTTTATTTTCCATAGAAAAATTTAAATTAGGCAGAAATTAAATCAAGCTTGGAGACAAAAAGGAAATTTAACAGGGAAAAGTATCCATACAGATACTAATAGATCCAAAACTAACAGAATCAAAGCTGACATTTAGATGTCTCTGTGTCATTTCTCACACAAGTATCTTGGTACTTGTAGGCTTCTCAGCACCCTTGAGCTCAACCTCTCAGAAATCTTTGAAAGTACTTTGTATGTGCACATATGTGGAGAAAAACTGCAGATCAAAAACCAAAAGCAACAACAACCAACTGACCAAATAAAAAAACTCTATCTTCCACTGGATAGGTCTAACTCTGAATACTATTTATTCAGAATGGCAATTTCTGAAAGCTTTATCAGCATGCACAAGGAATTGCAGATTGCCAGTATAAAGTTTGCCTTATTTAAGACCTTGGGCTCCCATTTGCCTATAAAAATTGCCAGAAAAACTTGAGTATGATATTAATTGTGTATTTCAATTGCTCTTTATTAATTGAACCCAAGTGAGAGTAAGCAATTGCTTTTCAGATCATTCTTAAAAACTAATTGAAGGTGATTTTGGAAGACATCTTGAGAACTGTGACTTGAATCAGTAGGAGTGTAATCTGGAAAAACATTTGTTTTCTAGCTCATTCTTGCATCTCAACAAGTCAAGCACAAGCAGTGGTGGGCAACAGTTTCTTTCAGTATTTAGCAGGTAAGTGAAAGAGAATTGGTGACTCCCATAAAAAACAAGATTCCCACAAAACCGTTGTAGCACAATAGAACAAAGCAGAAAACTTTCTAAAAATTTTAGTGCCTGTATTCTCGTATGAGGAAAGGCTGAGAGACCTGGGCCTGTTTAGCCTGGTGAAGAGAAGGCTGAGAGGGAATCTTACCAATATTTTAAAGTATCTGAAGGGTGGGTGTCAAGAAGAAGGGGCTAGTCTCTTTTCAGTGGTGCCCAGTGATAGGATAAGAGTCAATGGGCACAAACCAGAATATGGGAAGTTCTGCATCAACATGAAGAAAATCTTCTTTCCTGTGAGGGTCATGGAGCCCTGGAGCAGGCTGCACAGAGAGGTTGTGGAGTCTCCCTCTCTGAAGGCTTTCAAAACTCATCTGGACACATTCCTGTGAAACCTGCTGTCGCGGTCCAGGTACAAGTGTCCGTTTACCACACCTGCCCTAGGCAAAACTCTAGTCTCAAGCCCCCTGCAGTGTGCAGGGACACCTTCAACTACATCAGTTTTCCCAAAGCCCCATCCAACATGACTTTCAACACTTCCCGTAATGGGGCATACACAACTTCCATGGGCAACCTGTTTCAGTATCTCACCACCCTCATCATAAAAAATTTCTTCCTTATATCCAATCTACCCTTTCAGTTTGCCCCTTGTCCTGTCTCTATAGGCCTTGTTAAAAAGTCTGTCTCCATGTTGCTTATAAGTACTGTTTGTATACTGAAACACTGCAATAAAGTCTCCCCAGAGCCTTGTCTTCTCCAGGATGAACGACCCAAAGTCTCTCAAACTTTCTTCACAGGAGAGGTGTTCTGGCCTCCTGATCAATTTTGTAGCCCACCTCTGGACCCTCTCGAACAGGTTCTTTCTTGTGGTGAGGACTCCAGAGCTGGATGCAGTACTCCAGGTGGGGTCTCCTGAGAGCAGAGCAGAGCAAAGAGCACATGGTAGAAATTTCAAACTCATTCATAGAATATAATTCACTACCTATCATGTACCTCAGTATCCTCTGCCTGATGATAACCTGCTAATAGTCATGCCACTTTTGTTGTCTGTTAAAACCCTGTGAAAATATTTGCCTATCTTTGACACCCTGATTGGAAGGCAATCATAAACACATGCTAAACTACCTTGCTGAACAAAGTCTGAGAGATTATGCATGGGGAATTTTTTTATGGATCAGATTTTTATTTATCTCTTTTGACTTTTAATCCTACTTTTTAAATAGCTGCTATATAAAATTTGCTGTATTTCATAAGTGAAGTAGTGGTAGTTGTGCAATTTATCAGATGATAGAAAATGTATATTTACTCCTTTTATGCATGGTGTACAGAATATTCTCCTATGCTTACATTAGGGAAAGCACATATTTAAATGATATATGGCAGGATGAGATTTACCACTCTTTAAGAGCACCAGTTGCATGATAAATATATGGTCTGTTTTATTTTAGTAGTAAATAACACAAAAATAACATATAAAGAGCTTTTGTTGTTGTTGTTGCTCATAAACAGGTCATCTATAAAGCAAAATAAGAAGAAAAAATGATGATGATTCTATATTTTCTTGAGACTCAATAAATTTGATAGAAGCTTATCCCGTATTTTCATATTGTACCATTTTACATAATCCATTAAAGAAAAGACATCATATAGTCGAATGCCTTACCTTGTTATGAAGTTGCTTATCTGGTAACCTCACCAATAATTAGATATTTTTGGTGTGCAAGCCTCACAAAGAGAAGATTCCTGGAACTTTTAGGCAGTTACTTTTATGCATTTTCTGAAATTGTCTTTAATAGCTGAAAAATGTGTAAGAGATTGACTATATTTTTACTTTCCAGTGCTGTTAATTCAATTACTTTGTCTCACACAACTCTGTTCCTCAATGAGATGTCACTGTAAAATATCATACTTTGCAGAAATGGATTACAAGTACTGCTTAATATTAAATGCAGTGTTCAAAATGGATATTTATTGTTAACTATATGAAATAAAAAATTCTCAGTATTCTTCAGTTGTGTTTCTTTTATATGGAGGTGAAAATATTCTTTTAAAGTTCTCATATGTTACTCTAATAGAAATTTCCATTTAATCATATTGTAGAAATGTACTGTATTTATCTGTAATAATGGGGGGTTTTGTATGTCTACACACAAGAATTTAGAAATCCAGATAATAATATGAGGAATTTCACACCTCAGGACAATATAAGTATAAAGATACCTACAAAAAAAAAATGTTTGGATTGTTAATAACACTATTATTAATTAATTTGCTCATACTGATGAGTTTTGGTTTAGATACTTTGTAATATTACCTTAAAAAAAAGTCTAAGAAACATTACACATCAGAGACAGAAAAAAAACATATACAAAATCCTAACTGTCAGAGGCATGAATGTATTTTGCTTGCACACCAAAATAGTTGCTAGGAGAAGGACAGTGCATTCATATAATGGAAGTAATAATAGTAAAAGGATGGAAAATAAGAGGTCAAGACGAAGACTAACATTTTCAGTGTGCTTTAGGTCCCAGTACAGAAGCTTTATAGAGAATGGCAGATTTCCATTGTAGATATAAGTTATAGGTGAACTAAGTTTTAAGAAACTTGACTATGGCTTATTGGTTTCCCCTTCAACCAGGAGGCATCCAGTATACTAAGGGGAACATTTACAACACCTAAATCTTTATCTTCTTTCTTGGTTATTTTGAAGCTCTGGAAATATAGAAGCTTTTGCCCATCACTACCACATATCTTTTTATTTTTCTGTAGACAGTTAGCTCAAACAGTAGGAAAGAAACATGAACATCTCCTTGAACTATTCCATTCTGTTTATTAAGCTAATAAATTTATGAGACACTTAGAAATGAACTCATAAGAGGGAGAGGGGAACTGTTTTCTGTCTGGAATGTCAATGCCTGCACATTTCTAGATAGTGACTGCAGAACTATAGGAAAGGGAAATGTGAACCAAGATTGCATATTAAGATATATCTTGGCATCATATGTGTTGTTCAATTTTTAAAAGTTTTGCCCAGCATTCTATGAACTTAACTGTGTGTTTCTGGTGCAGCAAAAACTTCGGTTACCTCTGTATTTAGCCATACTGCACTTGATGGAAATTTTCCCTCCAGTTTATGCAACATTTCACAACAATTTCATGCTCTGGGAAGAAATGAGAAATGAAGAAATTATTTTTGCATGGCTTTAAAACCAGGATGTAGATTAATGCACTTGACTTGCAGTTTGAAACAAAATCATCCTACAAAGATTTTACAAGTATTGTACTTGGAAATTCCTGTATTTTTAAGTATTATGTATCTTTGTGATTCTGTAAAGTGGGAAAAGGGAATTACTGAACTGCATGATGTGAAAACAAGGGAGGAAGGCAAAAAGGCAGAAAGAAGGAAGGAATGGGAGAAAGAGGGAAAGGAAATGGGCCAGTTGTTACATATATTGAAGCACATAACATTTAGATTTTAAAAACATGAAGACTTTCCAGCTAAATCTCTTCCTCTAAGCAATCTGGACTTCTTGGCTAAAAGTAAAGATCCTGCTGCCATAATAACATATTGCCCTTGATTAAAAATGCTTATTAAATAGAATTAAAATTCTTACTGATGGCTAAAATTATTCCCTAAAAATAAATTATGGGCTAGAACTAATAGAAGAATTATACAGTCTAACAATGGTTTAGGATAAAGATTTATCCAGATAAACTATTTACTTATTTTAATGTGTAAAAATTTCTAATGTGGCAAAACCAGTGTCAGACCTAATGTGAATTCCAGACATGTAGAAGGATGTTTTCTAACCTGCCTGTTTAAGAATTGTGTCATAGCTGAACATTGTGAATCACCTTATTCTGTTCTGCTTACTTGCTGTCATGATTATTCGTCACAGAGGAAGTTAAGTTTGAAGAGTGGAGGGAAAGAGCAGAATTGCAACTGTCTCCTTTGGGAACACCTGAACCCTTCCAGCAGAGATTTCATTTATTACACATTTTCATTGACTTATCCAGATTTATCCTTCTAGGGAAAAATCCAAGAGAAGGTCAGCCCCACTGAATGATGTCCTGGGGCTGTACAGAAGTACTGTATCTTCCTATGCTTCCAGAAATCTGCAAGACAGAAGCTTAAATACCTTATCTCTTCCATAAATTGAGACAAGTTCCATTTGCTCATTCTCTGCAACTAAACAGGAGGACTTTGGTTAAAAGTGCTCCTGTCTTTTCACATTCCTTCAATAACATTGAAATAATTACTTTCCTTTAGTGATCAGTCAAAATTTTCTCTCTCTGATATAATATTTCTGCACAATCACATGCCATCACTTATCTTGTCCCAAGCAGGGCAAATAGAAAATTAATTATCTATAAACACTTTATAAATGTGTGCTGTAAAGAGCATATGTAGGCAAACTGCCACTTAGCTTTGACTCCTATTCATTATAAACATCACTAATGAACTGATTTCTTTCTGACAAGGGTAGATCTGGGACTGGGATTAATACGGTGACTGCAGTGTTGAAGTGCTGGAGCCTAAACTGTGGGCCCTGAGTTGGAGTTGACCTGTGAATAAGTCACAACCTAGCAGAATGTTTTGTTTTCCCTATTGCCTTCATATTCCAGAGGCAGAACCTGGCCCACCTGTGTTTTTGTTGTTCTGCCCTCATCCAGGTGGTCATGGGTGGGGTTGTGGGAGAGGCCAGGACTATTTTAACCAGAAGCCGAACAGTTGGCGGAGCTTCCTGTTGGGTCTGGCTTCTGTTGGGGCTGGTTGCATCTTGCTGAGCTCTCTTGATGGTGTCCTTCCATGTAAAGGGTCACTGAGGGAGCCATATCTGTCTGCTGTGTCCAGCAGGCAATGCTAGCACCACAGTGGGCAGCAGAGGAGCTGGGCCCACAAGAACTTATGGCAGGGCTGTCTGAAAGAAAACTTTTGAAGGGATGTTGCTGAGTTCAGTGTTGGTCTGTGTGATCAGGTAACTTTTGGCACCTTAAAATGATGATGGCTGAACCAGCACAACAAGGGTGAATTGATGAAAATCTATGATTAATGATATGAACATCTACTAAAACAGCCAGAAATGCCATATCTCTCTTAGAGTCCATAACAATATTGTACCTCTAAAGTATAACTATCACCTTTACATCAATGATGTGAGAGTGGTTAGATTAATAAAACAATGTTTTAACCTAGATAATCTTCCCCTTATAATACATTTGTGATTTAGGATTTTCCAGGCAGCTGATTTAAGGATTGTTAACAAAAATGTTAAAGGCTATTAGCAACACCTTTGTACTGATATAAAGCTTCTAGAATGAAGGTCTATAAAAAACTAGCATCATTAAACTTTAATATGTGCTAAGCATCATCTCTGTAAAGTGTGTTGATTCTTTTTCTCATATGGCAAACAGAACATAGAAATTAAAACTAACTAGAAAAATGTGTGTGCCAGACTAGAATAATATAAAAATATGCTTATATTGAGGGGGATGGGAGGAAATATAACACAGATGGTACTGATTTAGCAAATAGAGTGCCTACTGAGTGCCTAAAATTTGTGCCCAGACAATGATGTTTGCATCTGATATGTCAGTGTTTAAACCTTAACATTCACCTTGACCATGTTGAACACTGACACTAATAAAAAACTACTTCAGAGAACTAAAAATCCAGTTAATTCATTTAAAAAAGAGGACATTTTTACATTAAAATATTGTGAGGTTGGTTTATCTTTTAGTTGTTTTCTAAAGTTTTAACTTGTTTGTATGAGAACATGGAATGGATATGAGTTTTCTTATGTAATTCTGTCTGTATGTCTCTTGGCCACTGTATGAGTAATACACAAAAGTGGAGGAATAAGAAGGTTCAGTCAACAATCTCTGTGGCCATTTCAGGATATATTTGGAAGAGAAAAATCCTTTAGCTTTAACTTTCTTCCTGATTTCTTTTGTATAACATTATTTTGCTTTCAATCAATTATCTTTAGGCTTGTGAGATCTTAATTTGTACTGTCATGGCCCTGGTGTCTTCTACTCCTGTGATCAGACACTGGTTTTCTGTTTTCCTAGCCATCTCACTTGTAGAAATCTATAAAAATTTTTTTAAAGAACCAGTTCAAACCCCCAGACCAACTCATCACTAGACCAGGTAACTTTTTGTTCAGTTTCTTAGTACAAGAAACATTGACCGGGATGTGAGATTGTAACCACATAGAGTTGTGCTGTCACGGATTTGCAGCTTCAGGCATATGTCTCCACAATATAGTCCACAAATATTTTTATTCTCGCAAAACATAAATCACGATGAACATCTAGTATGCCTGCTTACCAACATATATTTGGATGCGATTGTCCATGGGCTAAGCATGTTGCCATGTTTGTTTCCATTTTATTTTAAACTTGAAAATGGTGGTATTCTTGATCCTACAGTTGATGGGAAAGGCTTTGGTAGGCGTCCCTGGGTCCAACAAGTTAATAGTTGACTGGAAGGTTGCTGTCACAGCTACATTTTATCTTTTATGTCCCTGGTTCCCTCACTAGAGAAATGAACTAACAGAAGAAAGATATTGACAAATTGGAGAGTCCTGGGCCACCAGGATGGTTAGGGCTGGAGCAGTTGCCCTGTGAGGAGAGGCTGGGGGAGCAAGGCTTTCTTAGCCTGGGCCAGAGACAGCTTCAGGGGCATGTCACAGCCACCTTCCCTTACCTATAAGGATGTTCCTGAGAAGAAAGAGACAAGATTTGTGCTACACTTCACAACAGTAGTGTGAGGAGTAGTGGTCATCAATCGAAACAACAGAGCTTCTGACTGGATTCAGGGGGTTTCAGGGGAATCCCTGTGAAAATAAACTAGTTCTATTGGCTTAGTTTCTTCTGTTTTGTGGCTTGCTGGTCATCTTATATGAAAATACAATCATTATTGTAATATATAGATCAACACAATACTAGATCTCTAACAACAACATAAATTTTTGAGGAAAGTGAGAAACATTAATCTAAGAAGTTTCCCCCCCCTCTCTTCATGCACACTCAAATATTTACAATAAGGAAACTATAAATTAAAATTCCAAGCTTTAAAAAATAATATTTTAGCCTAACTAATTCAAATATTTTCCCCTTATCCTAACAGAAAAATTAATCAGGAGAAAAACTCATTTTATTTTAAATAATTCTTTTAAGCCCCAAAATGTTATATAATGCATGAATATCAGCCTGCTATAAAACCCAAGAAAAGCTGTTGAGCAGAAATTAGCCTTTAAATAAAATTTAAAGGCCTATAGAGAACAGTCATCTTGAACAGAAAAGGTAGCTTTTGTTCCATAATTGGAACTCATGGTGTTTTTCCTGCTAGATCTTATTAACCTACATATGCAATACACAACAATGCACAGTATGTTTTAACCACTTTAGTCTTTGTAAAATCTTCAGTTATAATCTCCAAAACATGAGAAGTTATTTTACAATGTTAATTAAGGGTCATGGGGTACCGTTGCCTATGTAGTGTTACTAAGCTGATGGACTGTAACATTTTGCTGGAGTTTTATCTGACACTCTATTAACCATACCTAAGTGACTTGCTTATCTTCTTTGTTTAGCAGGTCATTCAACACTCAATAATTTAATAGTATGAAAGGAAATGCATAAAACTATGTTCATTTACAGTGTAGCAATGGGGTTTTTTAAATCTCTCTCTCCCTACCTGTGTGTGAAGGAGAAGAAAAACTGTGTAATAACATAGACAACAAGGTATTGGTAACAATGAACATTTCTCATATAGCTACAATAGACTAAATTCCTCCTTAATTGTGGTTCCTGTTATCAATATTTTACTAAATTACAGTAGTATCTTCACAAGTTTGTGTAGCCCTCTATAATATAAAAGACTTCACACTATTTAATAGAGAAATTGTATATTCTTCTTTTTTTTTTTTTTATTTAGCAAGAAAATGGCTGGGCACAAATTGAGGTCAAATTTATCTTTGTTCTGCACCCTGTGGCATCATTTCCACATAGGTAGAACTGGTATGAAGTTGTAGAACGTTAGAGTGGTATTTGACTAGGACAACAGCTAATGCAGTCCTGGATTTCCTGTTTCCCTCTTATCTCTCTGAGGTTACAGAATCACAGAATTATTAAGGCTGGAATAGACCTCCAGGATCATCAAGTCCAGCCTATGACCCAACACCATGACATCAGCTAGACCATGTCACTAAGTGCTACATCAAATCTTTCCTTAAACACCTCCAGGGATGGCAACTCCACCACCTCCCTGGGCAGTCCATTCCAGTGTCTAATTGCCCTTTCTGTAAGGAAGTGCTTCCTGATATCCAACCTAAACCTCACCTGGTGCAGCTTCAGGCCATGCCCTCTCATCCTGTCACTAGTTGCCTGGGAGAAAAGCCCGACCCTCACATGACTACAACTTCCTTTCAGGTAGTTGTAGAGAGTGATAAGGTCCCCCGAATCTCCTCTTCTCCAGACTGAACAACTCCAGCTCCCTCAGCCTCTCCTCATAAGACTTTCCCTCCAGTCCCTTCACCAGTCTCGTTGGTCTCCTCTGGACTCACTCCAGCACCTCAATATCTTTCTTGAAGTGAGGGGCCCAGAACTGCCCACAGTACTCGAGGTGAGGCCTCACCAGTGCCGAGTACATCCCTTTATTTATGGAAGTGCCTTTGGTGGAAGTAACTTTGAAAAGCAGAGATGCACTGGATCATAGAAGTCTGTCTTTTTTTCCTCTGTGCTGTTATTCTGCTTGCCTCAGTTAAGTCTCACTCTGCAGGAAACAGCAGTCAAAACTTGTCTAATAAATATAAGTGTTATGTAAGTGTTAATAAACAGGTACTGAGAGTTTAGCAAGGTCATTTGATTTTGTTAGTGAGAAGGTAATAAAAATATTTATTTCTGCCTCAGCTGTTGAGGTTTAACTGATGAATTTCAGAATTATGCAATTCCCGATTGCTTTAGCCTGTTTTTTGCTGAATTACCCAAAACATTAAGTTGCATCTTTCTTTCTGTCCCTATAATATTTCAAGTTGTGGGGTTTAAGAAGGCTGTCCTTGTTTAAGAGAAGCCACAGGAATGAGTATCACAGCCAAAATGTCTGCATGTGGCCAAGCAAAGATGAGCTTGCAAGTTCCAACAGGGTTGTTTTTACTGCTCAAACTAGAAATGCTAAGAACAGAAGCATTTCAGCACACACATATTTGTACCCATGTCAGGCCTATGTTACAACTGAATGCTTTTTATAAACAGTTACTGGGTTATGAATTTGACCACCATAATTGTCCTACATGATGAATTTTCATGAAGTTCTCTGGCATCCTTTGTGTAGTACTTATGGTCTCATATTGCAGTAAATGACCTGAGTGTCAAGTACAAATAGCAGTAATAGCCAAAGACAGAGCAAACCCACACACTCTCTAGCAGTAGAGAGCTCATCTTTATTTGTCATTTCCACTTAGATCTTCCACAAGTGTGTCTGGATTCGTACCATTTCTGCAAGCCAGTGAAAGACTTACCTCTCAGATTTGGGGCTGCATTCCCAAAACCAGACAACCAGATTTTCACCTTTATGCGGCTGCAATTTTCTTGTTAGTGTTCTTCTACTTCAGGCAGAGGAATTCAGTATTTTATAATTGGAATTCCAGTTGTTGAAATCGAGTAATTTTACCTTTATGAGGAAAAAAAAAATGAATAGGTACCACATTTTCAATTATTTTACTTTATTTTCATGGTAATGCCATTCAACCCTGAATCACACCAGAGTTTAAAACACCTAAGGAAGCAAAACTCCATTTAGGAATTCTTTGGCCCCTGTATAAACAGGATCGAGTGACAGACTGCAAGTGTGGGGAAGGTATTTGGAGTTTAACAGCTTTCTGTGCCAGGTTGAGCAAAAGCAGAAAGATAACCCTATGTGAGATCAGTGTGTCAAGATGGCAGAGAACAAGCTAGAGCCAGGGCCAAACACCTCCTTTCTGCCAAAGGAAATGGTGGTGGCAAGCGGTGGTGCCTCAGGAGGAGGCAGGATGCACCAAACTCTTTGTACTGATCAGAGTATCCCTCTCAGGAGCTGTTTTCTAGGGCTGCTCCAGAGAGCTAAAGTTCATCTTGTATGCTAAGTATAGTGCGTTACAGCAACTTGGCTGATCATATATGGATTTACTTTTTCATTGCAAAGTGAAAATATCTACATGATTATGATTATCTATGTAATCTATATGAGTCTTTGTGTGCTCATTTCCTTAACTTTTCTTGAGCATTTCAAGCTCGAATGTTGAAAAGCTACAGAAGATAAGCATAGAGACACAATACCCTGAACACCACCTTTGTCATCTCCAGAAGGGAACACTTAAACTGAAAATGGTTTCTGTCTAATATGAATCAAATAGCCTGGAAGCTTATTGTCTTTGACATCTTGGTGAAAGGAATGATCCAGGCACAGAAGTGAGACTGAACGATGGAGTTTACCTCATGATCTGGTTAGAGACTAAGCTGTGTAAATCACTAAAGCCAAGGCCTAGCAGTCTGCCCCAAAAATTGTGTTCCTAAGAACAGCCCTAGGCTACTTAGCTATGCTGTACCCAGCCTCTGAGTAGGATGTGCCTCTTGTGCTAGGCCACATGATATATTGCAGCTGGTTTAGTTGAGCAGTGTTTCAGGCTCATCAGTCGTGTTGTTGATGTTATCAGGAGGGTAAACTGTTTCAGCCTCAGCTGCTCAGTCATTTTCAGAAAAATATTTCTACATGACCTCTGATAAAGCACATTGTCAGGCATCTGCTGATGTTTGTTTATGCATGACTTCAGTAATGGGTGACTGCTTCACTTGCTCTGTATCTGAAACCAAGTGGGCAAGGACAAGGTGAATTAAGACAAAACTGCTCTCTCACCTTCAGAGAGTCAATTATAAGCCCCCTGCTTTGCCCTTTCACGTGGGGAGAAGAGAGCAATTGTCATTTACGTAGGAGAAGCATCCTAGCCTCGCTCCCTGGGGACACCTAACCTGTGTGCCAGGTAATGGCATCAGATAATGCATCACAATGGATATAATGAGATAAATCTAAATTAAATTTTATGTAATGGGATAAATTTTCAGAGTTCAGAATCAATTGAAGGATTTCCCCCTTAACAGTCCTGAAATGTGTTGTACAGATTTGAAAACCAGTTTTTGCTTCCTTATTCAGAGGCTAGTTTTGACGCTTGGAAGCTCATGTCATAGCCAAGTAGCACAGTAGCGGATATCGCTCTTGCTTTATAATCCTCTAGTTTTATTCAAACTCATGCACACTTTGGAAAGTTCTGCTCTAGTGGATACATGTCCTGGCCTTGCTCATTTACACATTGTCAAAGCAATCTGTTTGCAGCTAGCTCAGCTGACCTGTTATTAACCCTAAAAGGTGAAATAAAGCCTTGTCCTCACAATACTTCGCTGTTGCTGATATAGTGATACGACTCAACTCTTATTACTGTGCTTTAAGTTTGAAACCTGTGTCTCTGAACAGCAAATGCATGGTGGTGTATCGTGTAATGTGAGATACTAAAACTTCATCCTTACTTAGGCCTTGGCTGTGCAAACCTATGTGCACTGCATGAATTTTGTGTTTACATACATCTAAACCCACCAAGGGTCTATGTGCTTTAACTTCTAAATATGATTGCCCTGATTAACTATTTATAGATGGAATCCTAACAAACTTGCTGAGCTTTAACCCTGCTTTTACTGAAGCCATATTTCACCCCATAAATATCCAACACTTCCAGGGGCTTGCATGAGAATTAAAGATGCTCAACAGTGCCAAAAGTCAAGCTGGCACTTTTAGTAGTCTGCAGGTTCTCTTCTGGTCCATATTTAAGGATAGTGTAAATACTTTCCTATTCCAAATGTTATTTAACACGTTTTTAGTTCTGGAGCTGCAAGGTGAGTTTAATTTGTTCAACCATCTATCTTAATAAAATGCTGGCAGAGGAACTTCATCACATGTCAAAACCCCCAGTAAACTCTTTTTGGTTGTTTTTTTATGTATTTATAGGCTAACAGTGGTAGTTCAGAACTGCAAGAAATTATGAGAAGACGACAAGAAAAAATCAGCGCAGCTGCCACAGATCCAGGTGTGGAGTCCTTTGATGAAGGATGCAGCCACTAGATGTGTTTCCTCTTTTCTTTAATACCGTCGTCTATAGCATTATACCATCCAGCTTTGCTTTAGGAAGCAGTGAAGAGCAATGTCTTACTATACTGCAAATGTAACTAGCCACTATAAAGAAAATTTACATAGTCCCCACAGAAGTACCTGCTCCTGGCTTCTCATCACTAAAAATGAACAGATGAGAAATTCAATGGAAGTTCGTGACAGGTGAAAATACAAGCTCATGATTCATTTACACCCAAAGATGAGTCTTGGCTTTACAGAATTAACATGACAGATTTAAAACTGGAACACATCTTTCTTTGTGATTCATCTGAGAGAAGCTGAGCCAGCAATAAAAAAACATTTGAACCCTTCAGTAATAAGATTCTGAATCCCATCTCTCACTGTAGTGTGCAATTATGTCTTTTTGACTTGGTCTTTCTTGTCATGCATTAGGCTGCAGAATGTTTACTTAAGCCATTGATGCCAGCAGTCAGAGAGGAAATGTCTAGAGAATGAACAGCAGTCCAACGCAGACTGAATTTTTGCATCACTCCCAAGATGTTTTATTACTAAGGATGCTGTTTATAGCAAAATAATACTATGTACATTGATTTTATCAATACTTCACTCGTGATGAACTATAATATTGCACAAGGAGGAATAACTAGAAAATAGTAACACAACTCAGCTCAAAGAGGTGATCAGATCTGCTGTAGGTAGCCATGAAACAATTCGCAGTACATTTTATATATATATATATATACTTGCATTTTTTTGTCTGTAACTTAACCCATCAAAAGAACAGTGTATAATCCAGACTTCTCTGTGTATTGATCCCAGATGTCAGTTTTCCCTTATGTAAAAAGCTATTGTTCCTTTATAAATGTAATCTTTTGGAAAAGCAGATTCCTGGAGGCAAAAGAGGGAGAAAAGGAAGCATCCCTTCCAGCAAATAATATTTTTGAAGATGCAATGACTTTTGTCACAAAATGTTCTATTATTTCACATGGTCCTATGATTTTATATATAATATATGTATTATATATAATATCACTTAACTTAGACAAATTTAATCACATAGTTTGATTAAGTTTCATAGTGCCTTTTTCACATGAATCAGCTTAAAGTCTGCAATAAACTGTATTTCTTATCTGTTAAATAGTTGTATCTTTGTGGCTCCAAATTTTTGCCGTTAGTTTGCTCTTCCTCTGCATACAAGGGAAAAAAGAATCTTATTCATTTTTCATAAAAGAAAAATTAAAATCTTAATAAAGGTGTTTAGTGCCATTTATTGTAAATGTCCTTACAGATACTACTTCTGTGTTGGTTATGTGTCTGTATATTTTTACATTTAATATATATTCTTCATGCCTGAGAAAAGTACATAGTATTCTACAGCTGTCATTTAAACCCAGTCTTACCCAGAAATGAGTCAAGAAGTGACAGATCCCAAAGTGAAGATTCCAACTGCCCTAGCAATCACTAAGAAATGGATTCTTGCCATACCCAGTGAAAGAAATGATTCCTGATTGCTTTCTCCCTATAGGACACACTTGAAGAACTAGCACACCTGCATGATAACTGCATTAATTCAACCTATCTACATAGCTTTTGGGGGAAAAATTGTCTATCTCACTGCCTGTCCCATCATTAAAGGTCAAGCCCAGAGGTCCACAGGCTTTCATGTATTCTCTGATTCACATTTAAAAGTTCCTCTCCCCCACTCTCTCTAGTAAGCATCCATACCAAGCCTGAAGAGTGTTTCTGTGCTGCAAAGTACCCTACTGTGGGTGGTAAGTGGCTAAGAAAGTAAAGCAAGATCTATGACTAAACTTACATAGATGCTTTGCTACTTGTAAGTACAGGAGTAGGGAACTTTTTAAAAGGTCTTTGAAACTCCTATTTACAGTCACTGTATTTTCTCATAAAAGTATATCTGACTCCATAAAAAGCACTGTGGTGGTTACCTGCACATCTCTTCTCCTGTTAAATACCAAAATATGAAGGCAATATTTGTATTCTCTGCAAGCTGCTTCCAGCATTCAGCACATGGTTTGCCTTTCCCCAGGAGGAGGCATCAGCTCTGAGACTCTTCAGGCTTGGTGGAGGTCGTGGAAGAAGCACCCCGTGTTTCACCTCTGAGAGAAAAGAGGTGGCTTCACAACTGGACTTTAGAAATGGCATTTCTGTGTAGCTGCTAAACTGTGTAAAAGGAGCCTGACAAGCCTAGATGTGGTCAACATGCTCAGGGGCATCTCTGGAGATACCTGGGAGGAAAAGGGGAACCCTCTTCCATATACTCAAGGGATAAGCAGAAGAATCGAGGGGCTCCATCTTTGGCTGGTTTCTGTGTTTCATTTTCTCTGTTTTTGAATTAACGACTAATGGTTTACCAATCCAGTACAACTCCAGCTGTCTTGTACCCTGTACTGAACTGGACCACACGACTGCTCTGTTACAGTCTGAGGAATCTGAACAGCACTAAGGCAGATAGTTCCCTTTTGCTGGAATTCCCTTGATGATTTCCAGCACTGGAAGGACCTGCACCCCTCTGCCATGCAGTTTTTGAATGTTCAGCATGTTGGCAGTTCTGAGAACTCAAAAGGAGATCTCATTCCTCAAAGGAAAACAAAATGTTTTTGTCAAGATTATCAGTGTCTTAAATGAAAATGGGTAAAAAGCAGTGTTTCATTCAAAATGTTTTCTTTAGGATTTGAGCAGTGAGGATGTTCTTTTTCACACTAGTATCTTAGAAAGATGTGATATGTGAAAAGTGTCTTTGAAAAGCAAACAAACCCAGTTTTTTCAGTGTTGGAAAAATGCCTTATTAGATGTGGGAAAAGGACTCGTGACTGAGAACCCAGGAACTACTTTACTGTTTTACTGCCTTTTTACCGGGGGGAGGGAGAGAGTTCCAGCAGCATACGGTCTCTCAGCAGCTTTATGCTCTCTAAGCACATACATGTTAACATCAGCAAGGCTCTTCTTCCCGCTTCTTTAGCCCACTTGTTCCCTTGAGATGCCTTGGTGTTGTGCTACTTCAGCCATTATCATTTTATGCTGCCATCAGTTGCCCGATCGCACAGGACAACACTGAACTCAGCAACAGCCCCTCAGAAGTCTTCTTTCAGACAGTCCTGCCTTAAGCTCCTGTGGGCCCAGCTTCTCTGCTGCCCACTGTGGTGCTAGCATCGCCTGCTGGACACAACAGACAGAGATGGCTCCCTCAGTGGCCCCTCATATGGACGGGCACCACTAAGAGAGTTCAGCAAGCTGCAACCAGCCCCAAGAGAAATCACACCCAACAAGAAACTCCTCCAACTGCTTGGCTTCCGGTTGATATAATCCTGGCCTCGCCCACCACCCCAGCCATGACCACCTGGGTGAGGGTAGAGCCACAGAAGCACAGGTGGGCCAGGTTCTGCCTCTGGAACATGAAGCCAGTGGGGAAAACAAAACATTCTGCTGGGTTGTGGCTCATTCACAGTTCAGCTCCAACTTGGGGCCCACAGCTCAGGCCCCAGCACTTCAGAACTTAATCTGATGTAGCTAGCACAAGCTGGTGATTCCCAAACACAGTGTGTGATCTACCTGGAACAGGCAGAAGCATTTGATACCAAATTGCAAAGAGGTAACATTGGAACAGAAACTTGTACACAAGAGCAGTATTTTTAGCTGCAGAATAAGAAGCTGGAGGTTCAAAGTGACCTTGCAGCACTCTGCGATGCTGTGGCTTATGCAGCATGCTTCTCCAGAACATCTTATAGCAGCCAGACTGAGCACACGGAGCCCAGGGTGGAGGAGGTACAGGAGAACAGACATTTTTAGGCACACTGGTATTGCCTATATAGTTCTTGTCAAATGTTATTTTGCTTTATCAGTTTAGTATGGGATGTTCCAAGAAATGAATGTCCTTAATTTAACCACAAAACAGAAACAGAATGGACACAGAGTCTGCCTGAAGTGAGGGAAATGTGTCGAAAGGATAACCATTTCTCTTTCTATACGCACTGAATTGTTGGGAAATTACCAGCTAGTATGCTAATCAAACTGTCCTGCATTATCTAGGATTGCACACTGGATAAGCCTCCACATTTGAAAGTTTTATCACTTTAGTAATAACTTTCTTCATTATATGCAGATATATGAATACATCTACAGGCTTCAAATCAGGCTCTCCTTCTCATAAGCTTTCAATATGCATTCTCCCTCCTTTTCCTTTGCAAATTGTTCTGCTACAAGAGCAAAGATGACAGAATCTGTGCCACAGTAACAATCTGTTTACAGTCAACTAGAAGAAAATCTAAAGAATCCCATTTTACATATGCTATATGAGGCAGAGAGAATATGTGAACTGACAAATTACACAGAAAACACAAGAAAAAAGTGAAAACAAACTGCAGTTCTGCTGACATCTAGTTGAGTCTATGCAGCCTTCCACAACTGATAACTGCCAGGCTTGTACGGGTAGCAGGTAACAAAAGCTGCTGCCCACTAAGAAATTACCTCTGAAGTTGTGAGTTTCTTTCTTATCATAAATTCAAAATGGATAATGCATTTGTTATTGTTAATGTTATTTGTGTGTCCTGGTTAAGATTAAGCCATGTCCTAAACCTCGACATTGTGTCATCATGGGTCCTAGAGAATAAAAATCCCATGACACTAAGATCATGGGAAAGATTGAAAATAACTCCCTTAACAAGTGAATCACAAAACAGGAATCTTTGAAATGTCTTTGAGGGTAGACCATTTTATATTTAAATTATAAAAACTGATCTCAGAAAAATTTGATATCTAGAACAGAATCTTTGGCAAAATTGCTAGTTGTAAGCATCACAAATTATGCAGTCTACCTGTGAAATGTTAAATGAAGGTATTTTTAGTTTCCCTGTAACTTTGAGCCTTTAAGGTGCACTTGGGTTCATATTTTATTTTTTTTTCTCTGTGAGACCTAATAACTTTACAAAAGTGAAGTGTGAGCTTCTTCAAGATTTGAAGTTGTCGCGATCCGCCCCCTAGATGTCCAGGATCCGCCCACCAAGGGATGCGGTCCACCCACTGGGGTCCCAGACCACTCCCCCAAATGGAATCTGAGGCGTGGCACCTCCCTCCAAAATCCCGAGCGATTACAGGAACTAGGAAACACCCCCTTAAGAAAATATATATATTTATTTATCCAAGGCAGCTATTCTATGAAGCACCCTTATATACATGCATATATCCGGTATCTTAATCCTAGATATCAAGTAAAAACATAAAATACTGAAAGCTTGGAAATGAAGCTGCAACAACAAGTAGAGCTATTTCACTGTTGCTAGCCAAATTGGAGGGTGGGTATGAAAGGAAGCACCACTGGGAAAAAAAGGTAGTCTTTTATTTCTCTCTTAAACTATCACACAAAAATCAACAGGTGGAGTTCTCTTGGCCTACTACAAGACAGAAAAAGAAATGTAAATAAATGCAACAAGAGTTGTGGGGTTGGTCATCAGTTGTTTTTGGTTAACACTTCCCCTTTTTTTCCTCCTTCCCACTAAAAATTGGAGCAAATTGTAGGCTGCTCTATAAATCAGGTGATCTTCTAGCTGACAACTGATTCCTAGCATTGCTTCACCACCTGGAAGACAGCAGATTGCTTATAAAGGAAAGATAAATCTAGTTTTCTGCAAGAGTCCCTTCACACAATGGTAGGCACTCCACTGCAAATGTAAATCATGCTTCAAACCGTTGCTTGAGCAATCTCAGCATGAATCAGCAGCTGCAGGGGATTATCTTGATCAGGATACATGGAAAGGAAGAAGAGGCTATTTCTGAAGGGAGTTGAATACTTAATATAAATCTTTCTCTGTTAGGAAAGGTTCACTTTATAATTTGAATCAACTCAGTTTAGTGGAAAAAAAGTCTTTTGCAAGAACGGTGTGGAGGTGTATCTAAAATCGTTCAAATCTGGGAACTAACTGCATCTCTTTCCAAATGGCAAACTCCAATGCCAGAGTCCAGGATGTCATAAGGGTCCCAAAATGAGGAGAACAGTTTGGGGTTTTTTTACTTTTGTGCAAGAATTTTTCAATGATTTTAGGTTTATTCATTCCAGGTTGTAAATAAATCTCAGTAATCTTTGCTTACAGTTCCATGTTTCTGATACAAAATAAATTATTTTGTACCATGAAGATGAGGGGAACATTCTACAGGGAAGACAGGTAACTTTGGAAAGGATATGAGGAGTGATTTTATGGTTCAGGACTGTTGGGTGTGTGACCTCCTTGAGGAGACTACTCAGTAGTGAAGATCCTCTGCCAAAATGATGTGTCTTCAGTCTTAAGTGTACTTTGTCCTGGACTCTCTGAGTTGCTTTTCTGAGAAGGATGCAGCTCTGTAGCAGTAGTGCAGACAGTGATGACCTGCCAACAGGAATAGATTAAAACATGATGATGGCTTTGAAGATTAGGATCTGACCCTCAATTTGGCAGTCAGAGTAGAACTGAAGATAACAAAGATCAGCGCAGAGGAACGATATGGAATAGCTGCAGCTCTTAATCCTCTTGAAAATGAGATAGTTGCATTCTTCAGCAGTAGAAGCCCTGGTGTTGTCTTTACATCTGGACAACCTCTGTAACTGATGGGGTACTGTAGTCAGGATCTCTTTTGACAGGATACAGGGAAATGGGATCAAGTTTAAAGACGAGTTTTTGCTGCTCTGCCTATGAGCTAATAAATAGGCTGATGTTTCTGATCACATTAACATCTGGATGGAAGGAAGAAAATATATTCTAACTATGTAGGTCAGCTCCGGGAAGCAGCTACTGTTACTTTGGCATGGCACACCATTAGTCTGAATAACTGGTTCCCCATTCAAGCATTAACTACTGTGGAATTATTGATGCTGAATTCTTCTGTGGAAAATTACACATCCAAACAATTATACCTGATATATGATTGATATAACTCCATTTTCCCAAGTGGTATTATCTACTGAAGAAGGACTTCTATCCAGGACAGAAAAGGACTTCTTGCTCCTTACTGATTCCACAATGCTTTTGATAGGGAATGACTGACTCCCATGCAGTACTGCATGACCATATAATACATTTGTCCTGTTCCGGTTTGTGAGGTAAACAGGTTTCCTGCATAGATGGTCAACCATGCCATCAAAATGCCATAAAAAGACTGATTAGTCACATACAGTTTCTATCCAGTGCCACAAGAAAGTCTTGCCCTTTCTTTGCATCATTGCTAGCCTCTCTGTTTCTTGCTAGTATCCAGTTAACCCAGCAGCAAGAACATTTGCAAGCCTTACTATTTCTTGACAATTATTTTTGTTAACTATAGGAGGATGAAATAGTGTGATAAATGGGGAGGCTTCCAGTATCCATTGCTATTCTGATGCGCCTATTGCTTTCATTACATTTGTGGTGGTCTTATTTCTCTGAGGGAAGCCAATAATTTCCATTAATAAATATATGTTTCTTCATCAGTCAGAAGACATGCCATGCTACTTTTGCAGGTTGCATGTTTTGAAGCCTAAGTTTGAGAGGTTCATGTATGTGTAAAACTAAGTCAGAGATATGGGAATCCTCTGTTCCCTGGGAATGCGACTCCTATTTGGCGGATACTGCTTGTAAAATAGGATAGATAGTCATCCCAGGTAACATTGCACTCATTGGATTTCACAGTACAACAGGATAGAAAGCTAAGACATCTGCTTAAATGAGAAGTGCCATTAGGTGACCTAGCTTTGTAAAAATGTTATTTGAAATAGAGATGATGTGCATCTTCCATTTCTTTTAACAAAAGAAGAAATTCTGAACACAAAGTGAAAATGCACTCCATTGTAGTGTACAAATCCCCTATAACTTCTTATAATAGAACCATAGAATCATAGAATAGTTTGGATTGGAAGTGACCTTTAAAGGTCACCTAGTTCAACCCCCCTGCAATGAGCAGGGACATCTTTAACTGGATTAGGTTGTTCAGAGCTCCGGCCAACCTGACCTTGAATGTTTCCAGGGATGGGGCATCCACCACCTTTCTGGGCTACCTGTTCCAGTGCTTCACCATCCTCATAACAAAAAATTTCTTCCTTATCTCCTTTGAATCTACCCTCTTTTTGTTTAAAACCATTACCGCTTGTCATATTGCCCTACTACAAAGTATCGTCATGCTCTTTTTGTCAACTATTGATTCAATTACCATGTATCTTCTCCCTAGAGTGCCACTGTGCCACTTTAAATTATTTCCTTATGTATACATTTACCAGATGAGTTTCTCAGGCTTCTGGAATAAAGGAACTCTAGTTTCTGCAAAAAAAAGTCAATAAATGGGATGGTATATATTCTGATGGTGGCTTCTTTGAACTGCAAAAAAATTGCAAAACTAAAACCAAAACCAAACATCAGGAATATTTAGACAGGCAATTTTCTTACATCTTTAAACAAAATGATAAACCAGTGAGTTTGTTTTCTGCTTTTAATACACCATAATTTCTTCAATTAATTTTTTATACAATATTTAAGTCTACCTAATAAAGATTGTGGAAGAAGAATCAAGTGTCCAATCTACTTTCACTGAAATCATTGTACAAACACCCACTGGCTTGACTGGAAACAAGTCTGGAAACATTTCAGTTTTCAATAGAAAAGCTTGATTTTTTTGGTCAATGGCTCTATAACCATATTCAAGTGTACTGGAAAATATTAATATTTCTTTTATAAGTTCTTCAAAGATCTGGAGCATTAGACATTTTCCAGATTATTTTGAATTCTTTTAATTCAGGGGATAGAAAACACTTAACTGCCAGGAACAGGTACATGCCTTTTGGGAAGCAAATAATGCACATGGAATTTTTGTGGAGGGGGTAATAGTGGAGAAGCTTCCTTCAATCCTGAAATGAGTGTAAGTTAACATAAGCTCTTTACCTTTGGTAGATTAATGCAATTGTGATGAAATGACAAACACTACTGTCTTCCCTCTGCTCAGAGCAGATAAGACAGCAGCAAAAGCAGTGACTGTAAGACACTGCATCCCTGCAGTGTCCTGGCTGTGACTTTGGTTCTGTTCCTTTCCCTTTATGTCTTAACTTTCATCCGAGTCTGCCCACAAAGCACCTAGCTAAAATTACTTTTCTTAATCAGCAGACATCTTAGGGAGATGGACAAAAAACCCTTGCTGGCTCACTAAATAAATGCCACCCAATCATCAAATAGTAAAGTTGTGTACTCACTACTAATTGTCTGTTCTTCTTGGTCCTCCTAGGTCATGGTGTATCTTAGGTTGACGACGAAGAATGAAGTTAACAATATCATTTGTTTTCTACTTGAAGTTGATAGATGCTTCTGGCAAGTTTTTGGAGGGTGCTATAGAACCCCTAGCTTACAGATACCTTTGTTCATTTCCAACAGTCTAATACAAAACAAGTGACACCATATGAAATGCAAAACAAATCAGAAAAAAGAAGGGACTTGAAAGAAGCCAAACTTTGCAGCATGACTTTTCCTGGTTAACTCTCTTTGAGAGTGTGCCTATGTTGATGGTTCAGGTAAAGCTGTTTTATAAGTAAGAGAGTAAGTGGGTAATAAACACACTACTGGGAATGCCATTGAATGACCTAATTAAATGATTATTTTCTTTTTATAATGCAGAAATTATAAAGAAAAGTAGGCAAATAACATTTGTTTTAAGCAGTGCTTTGAGACTACTCTGTATATGAAAGTATCAAAGGAACATCACAAATATCAGTGAAGACAAGTTGACCTCATTCTTTAACAAAGATGACTATAGTAACAGCTGGATACCTAGTGGTGGTGTAGATCAGTCCAAATCTGGCCTAGGTCAGAGTGTATGCCAAAACGAGGGAGAAGTAGCATTCACATCTCTAGTCTTAAGTACAGTTATTCTTCTTGCAGAATAATAAGTAAGGAGCCTGCAAACTCACCTTCAACGGTCCTAATGGTGGCTGCCAATGGCAGTGCCAGCTCTTATTTTGTCTTGCATTTCTGTACCACAAATGTATGTCCCACACCTTGGGAACTTCCACATTAGACTTGCAGCAAAACATGGGCTGAAAATCACTTTTCCCATCTTCCCTTATAATAGTTAGAGAAATCTGCTGTTTGACCACAGAAAAAAATTCCACTGCTGACTGATTCCTTGGCCTGTTTGGCTGATTATAATTCCCCAACCTACCCTTATGTGATTCACACCCATACATCTGCGCTAGCTTCAGCATATAATTGTTATTCCATACAGACAGAACAGTATTTATTGAAACAAGTGTGCTCTTGTGTATTTCTCCTTTTTTAGCTTCTCTAAAAAAAGTAAATCAGTCATAATACATTACATTGTATGTGTGTGTTTGTGTGGGGGGAATAAAAAATAATTTTATTATCCTCTCAAAGGCAGCAGCTGATTACTAAGACAGAATAAATAAAAGAAGCATGTTAAATGGAGTACTGTACATTTACATTAGAGACAGGGCATTCCAGCCTGCTCTAAAATACTGTGGCTAGTTAAAATAGATTATGTTTTCTGTTATTTTTCAACATCGTTTTCCATATTATTAAACAAATATTTGCTCTCCCACGGATCTGTTGCTACAGTACAAAAAAATTCAGGCCATGACTCTATGATGCTGCAAGTCTTTGAGTCCTATGCTATCAGTTTGTCCTGGGAGAAGCAGAAAAGATACTTGTGGAATGAACAAGTTGGTACTGCTTGGATTATCTTCATAAAGGAAGCTGAAATGAGTTTAAAAACATTTGTGCTCTGCCAGAGTCAGCTGACTTAGTTCTCAGGAGTTTGTGTGAACTGTTGTTTCATGGGTTTTCTTGGCTCATGTGTGTGTTAGCACTTTGGGAGAGTTCAATGAACCCAGATCTCAAAGCAAAAATATTTTACTTACATTTTCTACTGAAGATGATTTTTAAAAACTAAATTTAGTTTTCTGGAAAATATTTTTAGTAGTCATTTCAGACACATTTTACTTGTTTTGTGAAAACAATCCATATATAAGCTTGAAAGTCTACAGCTGGCAGCTTGGTTTTTGGTTTAAGGCATTACATAATAAGAACCTACTTATAAAAAAAATTTTGTAACTACAAACTTAATGCCAAGTCATGTGGTATTTGGATGTGGAATCTAAGCTTTTTTCTGTAACATCTATTGAGATAAAAGCATAGCATTTTTTTTTCCTAGAAGTTTAAAGATTCTTAGCAAAGGAATGAATATAGGTTTTATTCCTTGAAACCTTTGTGCTTCCTATCACTGTTTTCTATGGTACTTGCAGTCAGATGAAGAGCAGATGAAAGCAATATGTTTATCTACTCATTCCCATTACAGCTCTAGGCAAACATTCAATAACTATGTTTCTCCTCAAACTCACACCCCTTCAAGTACTTCAATTGTGAGTTTCACAAATGGAATAAAACTATCACCTGGCACTCCTGAGACCCAAGAGACTCATAAGCAGTGAATTGAAAGCTTGCACAGAAAGCCACAAACGCAGCTTTCATCTGGAGTCTTCTGCATTGTCATCAAGTTCTGTGGTGGAAAACAGGTGAAGGGAATACATAGATATAGTTAGCAAAACATTTGTAAAGCAACAGGTATAAGAATGTCCAGCAAATTAACTATGGCTTTAATGGAGGAGCTGATAAGAGGCAGAAGAGACAGCCAATAGAAAGACAGGCAAAAAGAGGTATCAAAGCCTGGTTAGGAGACACACGGCAAAAGCCTGAAGGCCTTCAGAAGGGTAGGGGTTACTTCAGTTATCACAGTGAACAAAATATTTCACTTCCAGGCAACCAATTCACACTCAGGTACTGTCAGCAGTGCCTGTAAGTTCTGGTGATCTGACAGTAGTTTAATGGAATAAGGTGAATAAATCAATTTTTCAGTAGAATGAAATGAATGTACTAATATATAGCTTTATAGTTTTCCACCAATGTATTTTAACTCTCATGAGAAGTAAAGTTGTTCAGATGATAGAATTAAACTGTCTTTGGCCTGTCAAGTGATGCTGTCAACAAGAGGGCTTTTCAATACTTTTGATTTTTTTTAAGATGACAAGATAACTGATAGCAGATTTTGGTCTTTCAAGTTGGCACAGATTTGAATAATGATCCACAGATTGAAATCTCTGTAGCTCTTGCCAACAGTAGTAACAGCCTATTCCCAGATGCTGGACAGATTTTTAATAGATTTTTTTTTTTTTTGGCAGATACACTACAATATGAGATGAAAAGTTAAATTACTCATATCACTCCTGTAGGTTGCCAGTTACTAGTTCTCAAATTCTGCTCTCATTTATTTATTCACAAATGGTTATTTGTTCTGGGCCTTGAATAGGTGAGATACTGGATGCATATTTTGGTTCCAACACTATATTCACATTAATTATTTTTAGTGTTCTTTTATTATTAATGTAAATAGACTAGCTGAAGTCCCCAGATACACTAGTGTGATATGGAGTTTTTTCTGTAATCTGTTTCCAGCTGTCAACTCTTAGGTGGTCACAGTGTTCAAGGGATTTGCAGGAGATGTAGAGTGTTATTAGTTCTGTAAAATTACTTTCTTTGCCTGCCAGAAAAATTCCTTCCCAAAAGCCTACACTTGATAATATTCCCCCACTGGTTCTCTATACTTTAGCAAATGAAAAGTGCCCCAGCTATCTCAGGGAATGTCGCTGAGATGCCTGAACACCCTGCTTCCTTTGGGTTTACTGCCTCCACAAAGATAGGGCAATCCAAGTCTGTAAAGCACAAGGACAAAAACTGAGGTAAAGAATTAGACATAAAACCAGGGGGGGAAATGACAAGTAGAACAACTAGAGAATGCTATTCTAGCTGCCACATAACTAGACACCTCTGTTTGCTCCAATAGTCTGAAGAAGAGTTCCTATGATATGCTCCAGTGTTCAGAGCCAAGTACTCAGTTTCCATAGAAATAGAGTACTTCCCAGATAAGGCCTAAGATTAACTACTTAATGTCTTTTTCTTACATGATCCTATACTTATGCCCTTAGAGTTAGGCTTTGTTGTTAAACTTCAAAGACTCTTGATGGTTGTGAAAGGATCTAGCTATCTTGGGAACTTGTGATTTCTTCCTGGTTCACACTCAAGTCAGCTGATGAACCTGTAACTGCATAAGCAAAGATGATGGTAATCAAGTGGTGAAGGTGTCCAAAGATTATTTCTTCCTCTATTTTCATCCAGTCTGACAGCCAGCCACTTCTAGCCTAAATCTAAACTGCTCTTTCATATAAAGCTACACATACACCCACATTAAATGTCATATAAAACCTGGATCGTAGCCACATTCACATACGATTTAGATTGATGTTTTTAGTATCCTGTAGTGATTCCAGTTGCCCTGTTACTAGTACAGACTAGCTTGGACATGACTATGAGGTAAACGAATGCCTCCCTCCAGCTTGTCAGGCTGTTCCTGTGTCACCATCAAGAAACAAAAATAAAGAAACAATAATTACACTTTTGGAATCATAGTCTGTATTTTGCGTGGCACAATTACATGATGTGCAGCACCAAACATGCAAGTGTCACAGAAACCCAACCGGCAAGTATCTTAATTGCACTAATGAATTTCCAAATATTTGTATAAGCCTCATGGGCAAAGTTCTACTCAAGAATAATGATACTTCCTCACTCCACTGTTACATATTTTAGTTCCTTGGAGTTATATAATTGTTATGCATCTTGGGACAATAACCTTTGATACCTGAAATCTCAATAAAATGGAAACCTTTGAAAATCTCCCTGTCATGTGTCATCTCATACTTGTAAAAGCACAGGTACTATATGCTACCAACAGGGCTATTAATTCTTTCAAAGTTTGATCCTGGCAAAAAACCAAAACTCCACAACTGTAGTTACTCCAAGCATAATACCATGTGTCAAATTAATCCATGATCTAATACTGATGACATTGGTGGCTTCAGTCCAGAGACAAATGTAGCTTAAAGTTGTTTCAAAATGGAACATACTCTCAAATCTCAGAAGAGCAATAATATTTGTTTAAAAGTTGAGGGGTTTATGCCCTTAGGGGCGAGATAATCACATGAATAGCTGTTTATGCAAATAAATTGTATCGAGTAATTTTTCTAAAAAGCACAAATATATGTTGCATGTGAGTAGTCTCTTATCTTTTTCTTGCTATACTCTATTTTCAACTTCACATATTTTTCTCATGTGTCCTAAAAGGGAAAGACTGCCTACTACATAGTACTTTCCATTTTAAAAAAAAGTTCCAATATTTCAAATTTATTTTATTGTACAAGTAGTAGCAGAACAACATTGCTGTGTTCTAGTTCTCTGCAATGCACAACTTGCTCTGATAAACCAGCAAATGTCATGTTGCCTGGTGAAGAGAGGCTTACAGTCAAGTTACAAACTAAGCTTTATTCATCAGAGATTAGACCATTTTACATCCTGGTTGTGCACCATTAATATTAATGGTATAACAACTGGACTTGCAAGTGACTGCTAAAAAACTGAATCTGAAGAAAATCTGCATGATTGTTCAAAAAGCGATTAGAAAAGGCTTATCAACAAGCCTGATTGATAACCCAGTTTAGCTGCTTTTTTTTTTTTTTTCAAATTGTTGAATTCAGCAAAGCTTATACTTCCCAAAACAAGGAAAAAAAAAAAGTACATGCTGACATAAATTTAATTCTGTATCTGCTGCACTGTAGAGGTCTTTGTAGCTGCTGTGGATTACATAAATAAATTTCCCTGTGTTCTTTCGATTTGTCTAGCTGTTTTCATTGCTGGAAGCATTCACTGCACTATCTTGGCGTTATTGCAATGTAAGCAGGTCACTTAAGTATCACTGATCTTTTCCCTGTCACATCTGGTTGTGTGACTAAAGGAAGTAGATGTATGAGTCTTTTGAATGATCCAATTTGGTACCGAATTATACCAATGCTGCATCTGTCAGCATTTTGTCCCTGATATATAGACTCAATCATGCATAGGAAGCTTATGTTAGATGACTTCCTGTCCATGAAGGTGAAGGATTTGTAAAATTTAGCAGTGGAGCAGGAGATGCTTCTGAGGAACCAGGTTAATGGTTGAATATAAAGTATGTATACATGACTTCTGTCAGGCCTTTAAGACACAATGTTTTGCTTTAAACAAGATGACAATTTTGGAAGCCATTCTGACTCATCTCCGAAGGCTGAAGTCAAATGCCTGTAGTGAAGGCATAAGAAATCATCACACAAAGGCAACATGAAAGGAAATAAAATAACATAGCCTGAAAGTAAACACCAAAGTTAATCCCATCCAACCTTTTACTCAAAAGAGGGACAATGTAGATCAGGTTGGTCAGGGACTTGTACAGTCAACTTTTGAGTATCTCCAAGACTGGAGATTTCAGCAGCTCCGGGCACCTTTTCCAGCATTTGATCACTGGTGGGGCTTTATTATTTGTTTGTTTTCTTACATTTAGTTGGAATTTCCCATATTCCAACTTGGGCCCATTGCTTCTTATCCTTCCACCTTGTGCCTCTGAGAATAGTCTCGTCCCTGTCTTTACATCTTTTTATAGGTAGATATACATAAATAGTAAGGCAGGTCCTCCATCTGTGCTTTATCTTCTTATGCCTGAATGAAGCCAGTACTCAAAGTGCAAGACTTTGCTGAACTTCATGAAGTTCCCTTCAGCCCATTTCTCTAGCCTTCAACAGCTCTGCTCTTCCCCATGGGATCTCTGATGTGGGATCATTTGCAAATTCACTGAAAGTGCACCCTATCCCAACATCCTGATTGTTAACAAAGACATTATATGTTACTGGCCACAACAATTACTGAGGGATGCCACTGGCAATCAAGTGTCAACTCATCTTGTACCACTGATCACAATCCCTTCAATGTGAAGACATTTTCCAAGCGAAAATATCAAAGCACCTCAGGATTATGAATTATCTCAGCTAAAGCTCATTCCTGAAAAATGAGGCATGAAAAGAGGCAGGAAAATAATATTATGCTACTCCTATGTCTCCTCCTTTACAATGCAGTCATGCTTTAAATGGTCCAGAGAGAAAAGCTGGTGACTGAGAAAGAAAATACAGAAATAGCTTATTTCAGGCAGAACTTAGCACCCATAATACCCATAACTTAACTGTTCACTGTTTCCTTCAGCAAACAGCTATACTGCTCCCTTTTTTTTAAAAAAAATAAATCAGTAGGGGACATTTCTCCAAAGAAAAACTTAACTGAGGTAGAGAGCATCAATGTGCCTACAGATTATACTGAATGTTTCATAATACATTAAAATAACTCATATCCAAGGTCCACTAACAAAGAGACTGCCCTGCTGCTGTCTCTTGCGACACCCAGAGATTTCCATGTACCTATTTAGCCAATTCATCTTAGACAATTAAGCATCTGGTAACTTTTTGAACCCTACGTCCACAAAGCTGCCAGGTTTAAGCTGAAACAATCATTTTTAAGTCACCTCATGGTAGAAGCTTGCAGCTAGAGCGAGTAAATGTACTAATAAATACGTAAGGAGCTCCACCCAGTGGCAAGAGAATGTATTTCCAACTGTGGTATCCAAACATGAAAAGGAAGGAGTCTTTGGAAATGTAAATATGTAGACTAAATACCCTCCACTTAACATCATTTATTTTAATCAAAGCATTAAAATCATGACCTTTGACTAGGATAGCTTTACTCATTGTCAGCAACATTTCTGAGAAAATTAATTCACTGGGTGGGCAAAAATGTTGTTTAATCAAGGAGAGACTCTGAATTATAAATATTAAGTAAAAGAGAGTCTTGCCCAGATGCTTTATAACCTATGATTGGCATACTTGTTATTCCATGTAGTACTGGGGTGAATTACTCGGTATGATTACAGGGCCCTGATTAATTCCTGACAAGTTGGGGCTGATGAGTACTTATTTAACACTACAAGGCAGTTATTTGGACAATAAATAGACAAATATGAGACTTTGAATAAAAAGATTTTAATGACATTTCTTTCCTTTGTAACATTATTAGAATCTGATCCATAATCACCTGGGCTAAACCAATAAAACTCAGTACTACATCAGTATCGTTATTTAAAGCTTGCTAGGCTTTCATTTGTAAGTAACTACTTTTTCTGTCTTTCCTTCTTTTTCATGTACCTTCTCTCAACTTTCTTGAAAAACTGAGGACTGTTTCACAGCTCCTAGCTTCTCTAACAATCTCTGTATTAAAAGTAGTCTAGCATGAGGGCACAGAATTAGTGTATTTCTAAATCAAACATTCTCAGACTGTGGGGAATAAACATATTTAAGTAGAGCTGCTACTAGGGACCTAAAAGGAGGGCAATGGGGCAGGGGAAATGCTGGAGGAGTCACAGCTAGGGCCAAAGGCTGTCAGGCTCCAACAGACTTAAAATAACAGCTCTGAACACAAGCAGGGGAAGCCCTTCTGATAGAAATGACCACATTAGGACATTGCTCCTCAGCAAGAGCTCACTGACAATGCCGGATCAGTTCAGTGGCTCCTTTTGCTCCTGCCCTTTGTGTGTTTGGCCCCTTCCCTTCTCATCCTTGTTCTTGCTTCTGTTTGAAACACTTCCTCCTGAATGCATTTCTCATTCCACTTGCAGTGGCTCCATGTCGAAGTGTTTCTGCTTCCCCAACTGCAAATGTGCTTCCTGGTACTATTTCCTCTCCCCAAGCTCAGTTTAAGAAATGCTGAATTAGAAATTTCTAGTTGGAATTAGGCTAGAGATGCAGAATGTACCCTAGAACGTAGCAGGAAAAAAGTCAGAGATCGCTGCTGAACAAACTGGGTGACTGAATTATGCATGATACAACCTGAGTTGGGCATAAGAGAAACTCTAGAGACTTTCAGTTACTATTCAATTACTCTTGGTATTAAAGATTTAAGAAAAAAATGTAGATAGCTTTATTTTCAGTAATATTTCTGTATGTCCTTACTCATAGAACCAAAGAAAATAAAGATAATACCCCCACCCCCGCTTTGCAGAACTGCAATTTAAGAAGTCAGATCCTTCTGTCTTGCTGTTGAATCAAGACTCCAAGGGCCTAATTCCTGAACCTCTTGTCCAGCCATGTGGCTGTTCTATTATGGTACTTAGGAACAGAAACACCTTCTGTGTGGAAAGCAAAAATCAGTTTCTGAAAGGCATTGCCTGGTACAGAGCAGGGGAGCTGTCGGGTGGGAAATGAGGCCAGAGAGGCTGTTGCTGGGGCCAGCAGAGAAGTGCCAGACTCTAACAGGGAATCAGTCAAGTACCTACTGCTGGAAACAGATGCGGGCACTGTGTGGGATCAGTGCTCATGTAAAATAATCTACATGCTTGTACTAAGTCCATCTACCAGCAGATTTGTAACTTTTATAAAACTGGGCAGTAGCTGATAAAGACCAATACACAGCTTTCTACCCAGAACAATTATTTTCCTCAGTATGAAACACAGCGGTTAGCAGCACAATGCCCAAAGGCTGCCTAGTCCCACAGCAGGCATGAAAGTCCCTTTTAAGCATCTGGCTTTAGTGACACATCACAGAATCATAGACTGCATTAGGTTGGAAGGGACATTTAAAGTCCAACTCCGCTGCAGTCAGCAGAGACATTTCTAACTAGATCAGGTTGCTCAGAGCCCCATGAAGCCTGGCCTTGAACATTTCCAGGGATGGGGCCTCCACCACCTATCTGAACAACCTGTTCCAGTGTTCCACGACCCTCATAGTAAAGAACTTCTTCCTAATGTCTAATCTAAATCAACCCTTCTGTAAAACCATTGCCCCTTGTTCTATCACTACAAGCCCTTGTAAACAGTCCCTCCCCAGCCTTCTAGTTGGCCCCCTTCAGATACTGGAAGGCTGCTATAAGGTCTTCCCGGAGCCTTTTCTTCTCCAGGCTGAACAACCCCAACTCTCTCAGTCTGTCTTCATAGGAAAGGTGCTCCAGCCCTCTGGTCATTTCTGTGGCCCTCCTCAGGACCCGCTCCATCTGGTCCATGTCCTTCTTATGTTGAGGATTCCAGAGCTGGACACAGTACTCCAGGTGAGGTCTCACCAGAGCAAAGTATAGGGGCAGAATCACCTTGCTCAACTTGCTGGCCACACTTCTTTTGATGCAATCTGTTTCTTACTAGAATTTACCTGCAGCATATGAAAACCTTAATTCATAATAGTACCCTATAATTTTGCTGGGCCTAGTGGGATTTATAGTATATCTGAATTTTATAGGTTTCATACCTCCATGATTTCTCTCCTTCTCTGATTTTCAGGTACTTACTGGTAAACTGGAAATATTTTTGCCTTTGTCTGCCTTCCTTTTTGTGTCTTCCTAAGTGGATGACATGTTGTTGCTTTGTGCAGGCGGAAAATCACGGTCTAATTTAATAAAAGACGAAATAAATCAAAGCTATGAAATCATTAAAAATAAAATTCCCTAAACACAATCTTCCCTTTTTTTTCCTTCTTCAATAAGGATTTTAAGCAATTTAAATTTAATACTAAGTTTTTATCTTTACTGACCATTAGGGGTTTTTTTTGCAGTCAAAAATCTGGTAACATCAGTTAGTAGTACAGTTTTTTAAAATGTAAGCAGCATTTCTAACTAGGAGTCCTAATACTATGTTTAGATTAGGTTTCGAAAAATGTAAATGTAAAAGTAGTAAATCTTTTGTTTAGTCTTGCTTCAAACATAAGCTTAGATAAGGGATCTCCATCTACCTTTTCCTCCTAGTTTCTGCTCCGTTCCTATAATGTACCTTTTGGGATGCAATGGCTCTACTGAGATCAAAACAAATACTCAGTTAGGAACAAAATAAAAAAAGACAAGGAATAGGACAAATAGAGAACATACATGTAAGGTTTAGAATATTATGAGTAACATATCGTGACATTTTGGAAACACTGCTATAATATAAAGTATAATAAAATTGTTTTTGACTTTTGCACTCTGAAGTTTTTCCCACTCTACTAAATAAAAATATTTTATACAGTAAGCTCCCATCTAAAGGTGGGATAATATACAGAAAATTCCTCAGTCACAAGCAGTTTTATCAAGAGAAACACATGTTTTGGGAATTCTATTTAAATATGATTTGTAGCGTTAATTTAAAAGCTTTCCGAGATGCATCTGAATTCCTCATGATTGTAGTCTGAGACTTGACAGATTCAGCTATAGGCCTGTGTCAAAGCACCATAAAAGACTGGTATCACTGTTAGGGGAAGATCCAGAAAATCTCAAAAGATACTGAAAAGGTCTACGTGGCAGTCTGTGGTTGTGTGTGGAAAAACTGGAAATGTCATCTACAGTGGTAGCATGCATGAAGATGAGTCGTGAAATTATAAAATCATTAGGAGTTACTTTTGAGAACTCTGGGATGATAAATGAAATACCGGAAGGTCGAAAACTGAAATATGGTGCCTATTCTCTAACGAGAAGCTGTGGAAGACTGGTTATCTTAAATTTCAATAATCTTGTTAATGATTTAAATGCTTTCCCTAGTTGGAAGACTTGAAAAAGGAGATGAGTAATCTTTAGCCTGTTGCAAGAAGAGAAATGCCATTTCCCTCATTTTTAAGAAAGGCTGTTGACATGTCTTCCAATGCCACCTTTAGATGCTTTTAGGGCAAATCTAGACACTACCATCAGCTTGGCTCATTCGTCTTTTATGCAAACTCAGGCATGTGCTCCTGTGTATCCTGAGATCCCTCCATCCCCTTGAGTCTGTCTTGCCACTGCCTCCGTGGCTGGAAAGGTTTATCAGATCCTGCAGTGAGCCATGGAGAGCTAGCCCTACTGAAAAAACAACTGTGCTTCCTTTTGGTAGGATTAATTTGCTGCTGGTTTAGAATGATAGAATGGTTTGGGTTGGAAGGGACCTTTCAAGGTCACCTAGTCCAACCCCCCTGCAGTCAGCAGGGACATCTCTAACTAGATCAGGTTGCTCAGAGCCCCATGAAGCCTAGCATTGAACATCTCCAGGGATGGAGCCTCCACTACCTCTCTGGGCAACCTGTTCGTGTTCCACCACCCTCTCAGGAGCCTGGAGAGAGAAGAGGAGCACCACTGGGGCCCAAGGAACTGATGGGGAAGGAGCTGGGCACGGCCATCGCAGGCATTGACTTATATGAAACCTCAACTACTGAAAAGCAAGCACAAGGCTGGGGAGTGCTGGGAACTGCTGCGGAAGAGCTTCTAGTCAAAATGAAGGAGCACTGAGGAGCCTCGGACCCTCTCCTGGGGTCAGTAAAGTATTATTCCTTCAGGAACTGGGCTGAGGGAAGCGAGAGCGGGGTTACCCCAGTCGCGGGGAACGCCGCGGTAGCGGAGGCCATTCCGGCTGACGAGGAGCTCGGCACCACCAGCGGGCGGCTGCCCTCCCACAGGCCGCCGCGCACACCCAGCTCGGCAGAGGGCGGACAAGCCACCACCAGAACCCCTACCAACACACTCCGCAGGCCCGACTGCCTCTTCTCCAGGCTTAGGCCGCTCCGCGCACCCGCGCCTTGTGGCGCTTCCGGCTGCGCATTCACCAGCTGACGTAACTTCCGTCCTCGAACAGCTTCCGTGTCGTCACTTCCTCCCGTGCCGCCGCCGCTCTCTCCGCTTCCTGCCCGGGCGGAGGGGACTCGTGTCCCTTCCTAGGCTCTGTGCGTGCGCGCCCCGCCGCCGCCTGCGCCTCCCTCTCCGCCTCCCGTCCCTGGGGCTGCCGCCATGGCTATGAGACAGACCCCCCTGACGTGCTCCGGGCACACGCGGCCCGTGGTGGACCTGGCCTTCAGCGGCGTCACCCCCTACGGTTATTTCCTCATCAGCGCCTGCAAGGGTGAGTGGCAGCGGGCCGCTTTGTTTTAGTCTGCCCGGTGGGGATGCTGTCGCCCTCGCGGAGTGGGTGTGTGAGGAGCGGGGTTGTGGGCCGCGCCGCGCTTCGGCCCTGCTGCTTGTAGGCCGCGCATCGCCTTTCGGAGGGATTGTTGCTCCCGAGGAGGCCAAGTGGCCGGTGCCGGCCGGAGCGGTTGTGCCGGGCTGCCGCGTTCGTCTGGCGAAACGCTGGTGCTTGTGGGGCAGTCCCAGCTGCCGCTGCTGCCGGATGAAGAGAGCAGGCAGCCGATTTTCGCGGTGCTTAGCTACGGGTTAGCCTGGGGGGTTATCAAAGCCCGCATTCGCCCAGTTTGGACCCAGACTGTTGGGACTGTGGGAGCCTCGAAAATATTTGTTTTAAACACTGCTCATTTCTACTGTCTGCTCACGTAGGCTGTAGAATTTAAAGTGAACTCCCGTTTCAGCAGGGCAGCTGCCTTGCTGGGCGTAGAATTATGACGTCGGCCACCGTTCCCATGAGAACTCTCTTATTATGGGAATAGCGTTTCCACTTCATACACGTGTATGTTAATCTTATGGATGTAGTCATAAGTTTAAAAGGACATTCCTTTCTTCCTTGGAGTGCATCCAATTCAGCTCTACATTTTTTTGTGAAAAACTTTTTGAGAGTATTCCAGAAAAGGGAGTTTTACGTGTTTTAAGCATATCTGATTACAAACACAAGACTTATTTCTGCGTACTGTTAGTCTGATAATATTGCTCCAAAGTAAAAAAAAAAAAAGCCTGTTCTGCTTGAAGAAAGCTTTAGTAAAAATAAAACCTAAATGAAGTGCTCCTTTCTATCTCACTTGTACCTTATCATAAACCTAAAGAAAACTTTTATCACATTTGGAGTAGTATTTTGATGTCTATCGTTTTAGATGCATGCAGCAAATACAGCTGCCTATGTAAGATTTTCAGCTAAATTCCTTTGCAAAGAAAAGCTTTATAAAGTACGTGGTATTTCCCCATGCTGGTGGAGGGGAATCTTTTTTCAAAACAGTTTCCTTTTTTTTTTATCATGTTACCTAATATTGGTTTTGTTTTTGTGAAGATGGTAAGCCTATGCTGCGTCAGGGTGACACAGGAGACTGGATTGGCACGTTTCTAGGTCATAAAGGTGCTGTTTGGGGTGCCACTTTGAACACGGATGCCACTAAAGCAGCTACAGCAGCAGCAGATTTTACAGCGTAAGTGAACAACTGTCTTTGAAGTCTGTTTTGATTTTAGTCTGTAGTGCTCTTCAGTGACATACAGCTGTAGTAAATTATAGATTTTTTTTTTTTTTTTTCAGTAGTTGTTAGCTTATTTGTGTCTAGCCAAAGTAAAGCCTAGACTTTTAGGTTCTTGAAAGCAGCTACAGTTAATTCCATCACAGTGAACAACTATGATTGCTTCTTGATAAATATACCTAATTACTATACCAGCTTCCTGTAATAACATTTCTATGCGGCACTAATCTCTGTCATTGTAGTCACAGCAGAGTTAAAAGTGTGATTTTTATTTTGCTTCTCCCAGTTAGCCTCTTTTTATTACAAGAAGACACTTATGAAAAGTCTAGTTAATTATTTATTTGATTTTTGTTTTGCTTGTTTGTGGTGTTTCCAGCGTATATTAATGTTTGGCAAGTTGAATCCTGTTAGAGGGCTTTCTCTAGTAATAAAAGTTGCAGAGGACTGCCTTTGTCTTAAAACTAATATGTTTATTAGTCAGCATTATCCCTAAGAAGATAATAAAAGAAAATGGTGGGATAGTACAAAAAACCAGTTTAGTAAAAATGTATAAACATATAACATTGACTATAAGGATATGTAGTATTTATGATAAAATGTTATGATTGTGTCAGGAAGGATTGCTTACAGACTAACCTGACTGGATTGATTTGGCCTTGTGCTACTAAAATATAAATGTTTTCTCTTGCCATTTAGCAAAGTGTGGGATGCTGTGTCAGGCGATGAACTAATCACTTTGGCTCACAAACACATTGTCAAAAGTGTGGATTTTACACAGGTATGAAAAACTCTTACACATTATTCACCAGGGAAGTAAGCTCGTAAATATTTTGCTGTTAGTTACTTTCCTACTTTTTATGTGTGTATCTTAACAGGCAAATAATCTAGTGTTCCACTTCTAGTATTTAAGATTGTAGCTTGAATGTAGTAAGTGTGTTAAGAGGCTAAGAAAGAACTGTTATTTTAAGACTCATGGATGAAGGCTGGTATTTTCATTCAAAATAGAGTTGACCCTTTATAACTTCTGTTTCAGGATAGCAATTATCTGTTAACAGGTGGACAAGATAAACTGTTGCGTATCTATGACTTAAGCAAGCCAGAAGCAGGTGAGTCTGCCTTTAGAGATGATTCTTGTTTTTTGGAGCTAAATGAAGGTTCTGATATTAAGAGCTACTTTCTGTAATAAATTCCAAAAGACAAAAGTAGAGGATTGTTTACAAATGTAGTACATGCAATTTTTTGCTATAGTAAGATAGTTGGTATGTTTTAAGTTCACGCTTTTACAAGTGAATTACAGTTTCTCTATAATAGACTTAAAGGATAGCATGTTTTAGTTCAATACAGGCTCATTAGAAAGAGGTGAAATTAATTGAAATTGTAATCTAAAAGAAAGACTGCACATGTTTAAGTGTGTTTCAATTCATGTTGATACTGAACTACTGGTGATTGATATGAAGCTAAGGAACCTTGACATTAAACTAGTGAAGCTTTTTAAATTTAGGCAGATACCCACTTTACATTTATACTGTTCCTGGAATGAGCTCTACAAATAAAGTCATAAGTGCTTCAAGTAATTTTACTGTTTCTAGTAAATGGAAATTCATATAGCTAAGGAATGCTTCCAAACTGCTGCATGACATTATTTCCTTGTCTTACATGTATTAAAATATTTGGCTTTATTTAAAGAACCTGATGTCGTCAGTGGACATACTTCTGGCATTAAAAAGGCTTTATGGAGCAGTGATGACAAACAGATTCTTTCAGCTGATGATAAAACTGTCCGGTAAGAAAAAGTAAATTTCAGTTTTCTAACCAGCTTGCTTTTCTTTATTGTTATAATCTATGTGAGAAGATAGTTATGTTTTTTGGTAAAGGATAAAAGTAACAGAGGTTATTTGATCCTAGATTATTATAGCTGCATGCCTATTACAGGTCTCCTCTGCTGTTAGAGACATAACTTTTGTAACAGTTCTAATTTATGCCATAAACGTGTGCTCCCTGATAAGAAGAGGTGGTCTTTGAGAACTGCATGGTAGAACAAATTTGTCTTTTGTAATCCCAGAGAAGATGAATTTATAGATGAGGTCTTGTGCATACACATCATGTTGAGGTATTGCTGCCTTGTCTTCTGCAGTCCAGCTTTGAGCCTTGTGCATCTTTCAGACTAGCCAGGCACTGGAATAAAAGACTGGGAAGAGTCTGGAACCTGTGTGCTGTTGATAGACGTAGCCCTCTTTCTCTGCCATGTTGATAAGTTGAGTAGGCTTGAGTGTTTTTTTGTTTGTTTTATAAGATGGCTCATCCAGCCACGGTTAGGTGTTTTGTTTGTTGCCAGTTGGTGGGAGATATGTTGAAACCTAGACAAACCTGGCTGCTGGGGAGATGAATTGGCAAAGACCCTTCCTCAGACTCTGCTGCCCAGAAAAGATGGAGGATGTGCCTAACTGCTTCCTCAGTTTTCTGGCTGATATGACCAGTGTCATCTCATGTGTAGCCTTCTCACCATTCTCATAGTTACAGCACAAAGCAGAGAGAAATAGAATGATCTTTTGTGCTCTGTGGCAGGAATGATAGGAGGGTGAAGTCACTGGTGCGGTTTTCCTGTAGTCTCAGCTGCCAGTTTTTTCAGTTTCCTAGAGTTCAAGATCAGCAAGAGCCTAGTCCTGTTAATTTTTCTCTGAATTGTAGAAATAGAAATGCAGCAAGTCAGCTAATGAACAAAGAATCTTACTTGTCATTATAGAACAGTTTAATTTCTCTTCTGTTTAGATAGCTCTTGCACTCTTATATGGAAAACTATATTATCTTAAATTAATCTTTATTCTTTGTATAAATTGGCATTAGTACCTCTTTGCCTGTGAGGTAAAACAGCAGAATGAAGTCTTCAAGCCTTGCTCCAAGAAAGCCCTGTTGCTCAGGAGACTTGTAACAAGATTTTTCATCTCAAAGAGAATATCCGAGTAGTTAAATGCTGTGTACCATTTAATGTTGCATTAAGCTTCAAAAGTAGCAGTACTTTAAAGTATATGTGTCTTAAAATTTTGCCCAGGTGGGAATGAAGATAAGGATGCCACTGAAGTCCAAAATACCTGTGGAATCAAACCACTTTCTTTGTTAGATGGCTTTGATCCAAACCTTGCCATAGATGGGAGGTGAAAATTGTTTCATTTGCTGAAGTAATCAGAGAGGGTTGGTTGTTTTTTTTTTCCCCTTTTTGTTTCCTCTTAAGCCTCTGGGACCGCAGTACCATGACCGAAGTGAAGGCACTAAATGTTGCAATGTCAGTGAGCAGCATGGAGTATGTTCCAGAAGGACAGATACTTGTGATAACCTATGGGAAGACTATTGCTTTTCATAGTGCAGAAACGTGAGTCCAAAATGCAGAATTTTCACAGGTTAAGTAGTGGGCTTAGTTGTGGGTAAAAACTGACTGTACAAGGCCAAAATCACCAAGTTGTCAGAACTGGCATTAGTGGATGTCTTTGCTTGCCATCTTGTCAGAGGCAGAGCGTGAGAAAACTGTCCTTTTCTGAAAGAGTGAACCCTGTCTGCAAGAGGCTAGACTGTAAAGGTTTGGTGCCATTTTTGTTTCACACTTAAGTGTAATTGTGGTTAAATAAGTTTCAGCTGGTGTTCAGTTCAGTGCTTTTCAGAGAACTAATTATTTATACATCTCTATGATATCTTAAGAATGCAAGTTACACACACATTCAGAACTACTTTCTGGAATATGTTCAAGGTTTTTCTTATTTTGAACTAATTTCTAACTTAAAGAGCATAATTTGCAAGTATTAAAACATGTTCCAGAAACCGTGTTTGGGTATCTTCTACTTTTCTTAAAAGCAGTTATGATTAGTAGAATCAGTTTCTTTGTTCTTAGGATCTTTTGGGGGGCATTTGTTGTTGTGGTGGGGTTTGTTGTTGGTTTTTTTTAAATGAACTTTGTTAACAAACTTTTCTCCCTCAGTCTAGAGCAGATTAAATCATTTGAAGCACCTGCTACAATCAATTCTGCATCACTTCACCCTGCAAAAGAATGTCTGGTTGCAGGTGGTGAAGATTTTAAACTCTATAAATATGACTATAATACAGGAGAAGAATTAGGTATGTTTGTTTTATACAATAAAAAATGAGTTCTGAAATGAGTATTAGATTAATGAAATAGTGACTAATAAATGAAACTGTTGTACTAAAAGCATTTTTTCCTATCAGTATACCTACCTTCATTCTTCCAGAACTAATTAAACAGCTCCATTAAACAGCTCTTTGCACCTAGTTAAAAGAAGTCATTCTGTATTGCTGCAATAGCAAGCTGTATGTTAACTTGAGTGGTGTTCCATAATGGCCATTAGCTATGTCTAATGACTTTCTGCTTGCTTTTATGAAAATGTGGTATGTTTGTGTTTTTGTTAATGTTGGCCAAATAGAAATATACTTGTCTGGAAATACAACTTTATTGGTTGATGATCTCCTTGTTGTAAATTGGATGTATGTAGAATGATTGAAGGAGCGCATGTGTACTCCATGCTACTGGCTTGCTTTGTAGTTTTGCCTAGAATAATTAAACACCCGTTTTCTTGCAGTTAATAAAACATAAATATGCTATCCAAATTAGAGGTGGGTGAGGTACCAATTAACAGGAGCTTTGTTTTGCATCAGAAGTTAAATACTGAGAAGGTGCTTCCTATCAGTTCTTTCTTCCTTCTGATTGTTTTTTACTAATTTCAGTTGTTGACTGAAATTTGAAATTAATGATCATGGTACGTTCTCTTACAGAATCTTACAAAGGGCACTTTGGTCCAATTCACTGCGTGAGATTTAGCCCTGATGGAGAGTTGTATGCCAGTGGCTCTGAGGACGGCACCCTCAGGCTGTGGCAGACAACAGTAGGGAAAACCTATGGCCTCTGGAAGTGTGTAGTTCCTGGTAAGCGTGCGCTTGTTCCTGGTGAAACATGGCTGCTCCCTGTGCACTTTTTAACTAGTATCTATCATAAGTGGTAAACATCATCTGACTTTCATACAGTAACTATTATCTTCTGAGTGTCTCTGTATCCACTCAAGTCCAAGGAGTTACTTTTTTAGCTGTCATTTAAGCAATTAATTTCAAACCTGTCTGCCTACTGAATGTAGAAACCTCATGGATAGTTAAGCAAATAGTCTGATGTAATTTTATAGAGCACGAAATAAGAAATACCACTTCTATAAATCTTAAGGATGTAAGAATCTCTAGAGAAGTATGAATGATAGGTTTATATTGCATTTCAGTTCTGTAAATTTGGGGAGGGAGGAGGTGGGAAGCAAGGTCTAAAAGACTGCAAGTGAGTATCCATTAATGGAACTGCTTCCCCAACTCTTTCTCAACACCAAATTAAGCAGACTTTTTTTTTTTTTTTTAATTAAAGTGTTGGGAGGGAACTGCAGCTATTGACATTTTTTCTCCCTTCCCTCTACAGAAGAGGAGAATGCAGAAGCAGCAAAAGCAAGGACCACCCTTCCAGGAACTGCAGAGGAGGAAATAGGTAATGCACTGAACTACCAGCTTCAACTCAGCTAAGTGTTTAAAAAATCAGTCAAGATGTTAATGTTCTTTAGTATGGAAGAGGTAGTTTTCCCCACTTGCCTTCTGGTGTTTTTCACTCTTTTAAGAAAAGATCTTTGAATTGTGTTTTCCTGAAAATGACCATTTGGTAAATGTCAGACTAGTGACTGGAGCTGTGTAGACTGAACAGGTGAGTTAGAATAACTGGATCAGGTTAAATGAGAAAACAAACCGAACTGGTCTTTAAGTAATCCCACCAGCGTTTCTTTGGTTACATATCTAAGGTGAAGTTAAATAACACCCTTTTGATTTAATTGCAGAAGATCTTCCCTCTGAAAACTCAGATGCGGTGTACAGCTCAACTCCTGAAGTTAAGGCCTGATGATTGCAACTGTTACACAGGATATGGACATACGAGACTAAATCAAGTGAACAGTGATAAAACAGCAGCCTTCCAGAGTGCGCTCTCTACATGAGGCAAAGATGGGCAGTAATTGAGAATGCGGTGGAACTGGCTAGGTGTTGTCTGTAAGAGAACTGAGTATCCAAAAAATAATTAAAAAAGATGACAAGTAGTCGAGTTTTGCTCTCTCTTCAGCATAACTGCCTACTGTCTTTTTAGAGAAGTGTGCAAGCCAAGATCCAGTCTCTCCAATTTCAGTTAAGACTCATTGTAGTGTTTTCTTTATTATGGAGAAGAGATACAATGGCTTTTACCCATTTCTTTTTTTCTTGAAAGCTGGGAAATTTGGCTTCAGTTGAGAAGAAGGTATTATGTACTTAAAGTATTTGGTTTGGGTTTTGTTTCATTGTACACTGCTTCTGAATGTTTAACTTTTCAGTTGTCTGAATAAAATGCCTCTCAAAACTCATCTCGTTCTGTTGAGCATGGGGTTCATGGAATGGAAAAGCAACCAAGTTAATGATCTAATCCTTTCCAGCATCTTGGTTTTGTACTAAGCTGAGGGAAAGTGACGTGAATGTTTTATTGTTGGTACAGAGGGTGGCATGTTCTTTGGTCTGTAAGCTTTTGTGTCTTTCTGTTCTTTAAAGTTTGAATGTAAACTTGAGTGACTAAAATCAAACACAGTGAAAACTCCTAAATTGAATGTGCTGCCTGGAATATTTGGTTGTACATGAAAATCTGAGAGGCTGGCTATGAATCCGTATAAAGCTTGGATTAGTTCTCTAGCCTGGAGAAAAATATTACTCTTTCAAGGTTACAAATCATGTTTTCTTCATTAAAGAAAATATGGCCATTCTTCCATTTGTTATTTCCTTTAATGTCATGCTGAAAGGTTTACATAATGCATTCTGTATGGAAAGGAGAAAAGTGTTATTTATTCATACACCTTTTAATTTTTTTCATATTCATACTTGTCCTTACTGGTCTTTTGTACTCTTCCCCCAAAGATGCTACCATCTTAGAAAACTGAAGCTTAACATTTGAAAACTGCTATATAGATTGAAATAGCGGCAATTCTGCCCGAACATAAAAGTGAAGGGCAGTCGAACACTAATGAGTTGTCTGGAAAGGTTGTGCAGTCTCCATTCTTGAAGATACTCAAAACCCAACTGGATGTGGCTGTAGAGAACCTGCTGTAGCTGAGCCTGCAGAGCAGCTGCTTGGACTCAGGTTGTTGACAAAGGCCCCTTCCAGCTGTTGGAAGGTAAGGAAAACATAAGTACCATGAATCATGGTTTCTTAGTGCAATAGTAGTGTTAAGAATATTCATAGATTTTATTCTAAAATTAGTTTTTCAGTTACCTAGTTGAATGTTACTCTTAAGCAACTTGAAACCCCCTGACTTGCAATTAATAGTTCCAGTCTTGTTATTAATTCCATTAAGTTGTATGAGGGCTCTAAATCTAGTACTTCAGCCTGGAAGCTGTTTTACAAGCTGAAGGATGTGTTTAAAACAGACTCACATCTCGCCTCATGGTGAAACTTGGTGCAGGCTGTCTGCCACACTTCAAGTAAGCTGTAGTGTTCCATAGAGCTGTCGGGAATAGCGTTCTCTGGCTTCAGAGCTGTGATGCTTTGCTGTTAATGTGATGCTGTTGTGACTTTGTGGTTTCTTTACTAGCACTGAGCAAATAGGACTAAAGTTGAAAGATATTTCATCCAAAGGAAAAGATTAACAAAGTTTAATAATTTTTTTGTGTGAGCTTTTGTCATCACAACTCTGGAAAAAAAGTAATTGCCAGGAAGTGGCTTTGTCACTGGACTTTTATTCTGTAGGTGTTAAGAGAAAGCTTTACAAGTTTGGTAAGTTTATAGAGCTCACTGTGTACCTGTTACATGACTTTCTACTTGATTCAACTAAGAAACTGGAAGCTGCCTGGACTCGTTATCATCAAGACAAGAAGTTAGGTGTTACTTACCGCGAAGTACTATCTTAAGTAATCCCTGTCACAAAACGGCAGTGGTCTCTTACGCTGTGGAGGCTGACGGCTGGGGGTAGGTAGGCAGGCCTCGGCAGCCTTGCTACCGCCAACTCCGGTGCGATGGGCTCGGTACTATCGCGATGGCGGCGGGAGGACATCCTGCCCCGGCGGCTGGAGCAGGCCGGCCCGCCCGCCGCCCCCAGGCGGGGAGGGACCAGCGAGGTCGAAGTCTGCCCGCCCCGCCCGGGTCTGCCAGCGGAGGCGGGGAGCCGCCGGCAGCGCTGGCCATGGCGGGCCGAAACCCGGGCACCGCGCTAGGTAAGGGGCGGCGGCCTGCTCGCTGCGGGGTCCGCGAAGGCGGGCCTGGCCACGGCTCCTGCGGTGCAAGCTGTGAGCTGTGGCGTGCGGGGCTCCCGGAGTGGCACACCGGGGAGTGCTTCACGGGCAGAGCCGCCCGCCCTGGGAACGGGCAGAAAAGTACCGGTGGGCACCCGGGCAGGGGAGGTGCCTGCTGGGTCCAGGCTGTGCGGCCGGCCTGCCGGCAGCGCCTCTCCCCACCGCTGGCTGGCCCACCTCCGAGCCTGCCAGCCAGGCTGCACAAAACCTCGCGTTTCTGAAGGGCCGAAATGGAAATGGATTTAGGATTCCTTTAGGTCCTTCAGCACATACTCGTGACACGTTATTCCGGCTGTCTTCTCAACCGGGACGCCTGTAGGAGGCTTATTTTCCCTTTTGTAGTCCAGGTTGAGGTTTTCCCATCAGGTATGGCTGAGGCTTTGAGGGGCTTCAAGCAGGGCCACAGCTCTCTGGACAGCTGGTGCTGCAGGACTTGGTGGCCCTAGTCCTGCCACAAAGCGGGGCCCAGGCCTCTCCTGCACCTCCCTGGTTCTTACTGAATAAATCTTTCCCCACTCCCTTTTCCCTAACAGGTTTAAACCACTTTTTATTAGTTGGAATATGATTTGTAAACCCAGGACTTTACTTACTGTTCTCCTTGTTGCTTGCTTTCTGAAGATTGATAAGGATTTCCCAGGTGTTTACAGGTGGTCTCTGGGCCTGAAAGGTGGCTGTGCCTCAGGTAAGACAGAGAGCAGCCAAGGGAGGGTTTCTCTGCCATTTCCCATCTGGAAGTCCTCTTTGGTAAGGAGAAAGAACTGCAGCTTTCAGACTTTCCCACCTAGCAAACCCCAGCTGCAGTGGTAGAATGAATTGGATTAACCTTGCAACAGTCTGCTTCTAAGGTATGATAATTTGGTCAATACAAGCAGATGGGCAATTAAGTGGAGGAGGTACAGGGGTGGTGTCACAGAGGACAGAAGCAAAGGACAGCTGGTGTGGAACTGGGAGATCTCAAAATTAGCGTGAGCAGAGTTCAGGAGGCCAAGATCG
>JAVSBS010026330.1:22344-36391 GCA_033124195.1 Coracias cyanogaster | reverse complement strand
CTCCCTCCCTCCCTCCGTCCCTCCCTCCCTCCCTCCCTCCCTCCCTCCCTGCCCTGCACTGGGAGCCTTCCATGAGGTAGTAAGGGCATTATACTAATGTCGTGGATCAAAGTGCATGAAGAAACCCAACTGCTTGAACTGGTGAGGTTTGCAAAGCTAGGAACTGCAGAAATAATCTGTCAGTAAAAGCAGAAAAATGAAAACGCTCTCTACTTTTAATCTGCATCCATACGAAATGCAAACCCTGGGATACGATGACCCTGATTCATAAAAGATCATGAGGGAGCACAAATGGGATTTAAGTTATTACTTGCCCAGCAAAGTATACCTCCAAAGCCAAGCACAGCCCTTTTCATCACAAAACAGCACTTGGCTTGGGAGACAGGGCTACTGAGAGCAGATCTGGGACAGTGTGGGTCAGTCCGTGTTTGAGACTGGTTGTAACTGAGGAGGTTCATCACACTGGCCATTAAAGATCCCAGCAGGTTCCCAAAGCAGCTGTTAAAAACCCACTTGCTGAAATCTCCTCCTTCACTTTTCCTGGTGGCCGTTCCTAGTCCTCTTCCCACCAGCTGCCCTTCATCTTCCTGCCATGAGTTTGGCAGCAGGCTGCAGCCTGGCTTTTCCATCCAGTTCTGCTTTGTGTCCTTGCAATAGTGCCTCCAGGGGTGAACCAGCTCCACACTTGGATAGCCATAGCTTGATTCAGTTGCCCACGAGTAAGCACTGGCTATCTTTTTTGCATGTCCTGAGTTACCTGGAGCATCCCTATGGGGCTGCTATATATGGTACAACACAAACAGAGGCACATGCCGTTCTGCGGTGGTAAAGCAAGGTCAAAGAGCAGACTCAAAGGAACTCCAGTGGCACTAGATGCACATGCTTAGGTAGATGAATCACATCCCGCATCTGCATTGCTTATATAATAGGTGGTTAGGTCTCCAGACACATGTAGACAGATGCATTTAAGCCCCTCAATCCAGAGCCGATTCCAGCCTTTAGTGCCTCAGTTTCCCCATGTATATTTTTGGGATGGTTTAGGATGATGCTATTTATGTAGCACCTTGAAGACTGAAAAAGATGTTAGCAGACTGAAACAAAAGCAATCCCAGTGTGGGCTGTCTCACTTTCTCCACTGGGTTTCCCTCCTTTCAGCTTGTACCTGATCAACACAGCTGGTCCCCTCTGTGTGCATGGGTCTGCTCCAAAGCCCTCTGGGAAGGTAATGGTGTCTCATACTAATGAAGGTGATTTGGCTGAGCAAGATCATAAAAAACTGTCCTATTTCCCATGTGTGTAGGAAAAATATTATGATCTCTCACATAAACTGGAACAGCAAAGATTTCATTCAGATTTTTTTTCTCAAAGCATGATATTGTTCTTACATGTGATTACTGGGGAGACCATTAGCTGCTAAACTGTTGAGTTGATGAGATGATAATGAAGGTGCACTGAACTTCAGCACTCAAAAATGGATTTCCCATTGCTGCTGCTGGCTTCTTGGCTGCTACCCTCCCATGGCATGTCTTCACCAAATGCTACCCTTTAAGACATCTAGTGTTAAAAATTCTTATTTTCTTCCTATATCTTGGTTTCTTCAGTTATATTTCTGTTTACTAAATACAGCTGCCTTACATATTTTAAGAGCAGTAAATAATCTCAAAAAGGGGTAGTTTTTCCACATCCATTTCCAAGCCTAACATCTGAGCTGCTTGCCCTTGCCTCTGTTACCCACATTCACCCTTATTTTCTTCCTCAACTGGGAGAAAAACTCATTTTACTGCTACCAGTCTCAATCTCCCAATAGAAAGGAAGATCTGTGTGTCCTCCTATTTTCTGAGTTCATCTAACTGCCGCCAAGGAGCACCCTGCTTTTCTGGGTAAGGATTCAGACAGCAAATGGACTCATTTTCAGTCAACAGTTTAAAGCTCACACCAAATTAGATGCCACAGAGCATGTCCCCATATACTGAAATCAGAATGTGTCTCAACTATAAGGAACTATTTTAAGAGTTAAAGAAACTTCCTTTTGTCACTTTTTGAAAAATATACTTTTTTTTTCCTGACTTTTTTTTGTCCAGTTGTATTAGCTCATTGTAATTCTTAAAGCTTTGCAGCTTGCTAAGCCTAGGAGTACCTCTTTTGGCTCTGCAAGAAAGCAAATATAGACATGGACAGCTCCAAAGCAGTGTTTCCATGTTAACGCTTTTGCCTCGCCATTTTCCACCCCAAAGGACAGTGTTTCTAAGCAGAGTGTTACAGTATGAGACACAAACTCTGAACTTTGGAATGAAATGTTACGTTTTATTAACGTCAAATATAAAGCCTCTCTGTGCTGGCAAGGAAATGATAGCCTTCTAACCAAAAGGAGTTTTTAATAATTATTGGCAGAGAGGCAGGAGCTGTGGAAGGTGAAATAACCTCCCAGTAAAACTCTAGTTTTAACAAATTGTAAATTAGATATGGTGAGCACCTGCCCACTGCTGTGAATTGGTTGCTTTTGAAACAGTTTGGACCTTCTTATTCTGCATTAAAGGGTAATAAGACTTGATGTTATAGCCTTGATGTTATAGCCTCATCAAAAGAAAAAGGAAGATCCAATAGAATAATTGCCTGAAACTGGAAATTAATGTCATGGCAATGACAAGGTGGGAAGCTGGGAGGTGCTGTCGGGGTGTTACAGGTCACCTTCAGTCTTAGGTAAGAAAAAATCTCATGGTTTGGAGGCGTGACACTGTGCTGGGATGAAATGAGGCTCTACCACCCAGCAGAGGATGGTGGCTCTCAGAAAATCACTGATAGAGCAGAAAATGGAGAGCACAAGGACTCCAACCAGCTGTAGGGGGCAGGCCCAGGAGCAGGAACCAGCCAGCCGAGGGGCAAAGCAATTATACATCCCACTGAACAGACGGTCAAGGAGTGCTGCAAACAGGCAAAGTGCAATGCTGACAAAGGCTGGGGACTTCACAAGCAAATGAGCACTCTGAATTATACTACCGGGTTGTTACTCAGCCACGTTGCCAGCTTCACTTGAAAGTATATTTCTTCAGATACTTTGCCTAGTGCAGAAAAATCCATAAATTCCTTTATATAAACTGATGCATGCCCTCACCTGAAACAGTCTGTTCTTTTCCAGCTCTGCTATTGCAGAGAATGCAGGGGAAAGCAGAGCAATTGGGGACAAGCAATGCAAATGCTTAATGGCACGTAGGAAGAGACGAGAAGATTGGGATGGCTGGGTTAGGGAGAAGAATGTGTACACAATGTGATGTAGATGAAATGATGACTCAGACTTGAGCAGGTAAATTTATCTCCAGAGTGCCATAAACTGAAACAAGGGAATGTCTGATTACATTTATGGAGCACATCTGAGGAATGGGCTGCTAGTGGTACAAAACAAAATTAGTTAAATCCAAAAATCCTGGGAGAAACAGGTCATCAGGATTTTCATATCCTATCAACCACAATAGCCACACTTATATATTAAACTATAAAATCAAAATTAGGATAGAAGATAAAAATAGAAATACATTTAAAGGAATTAAAAGTTAAAATAATTAATAAAATAAAAATTTCAACTTTTAAAAATAAAGCTTGCCCTATTAGGGTACGAGTCCCTCTAGGAATAGAAAGATTAGGTGGAAATCAGGGCATTGAGCAATTATTTCCATGTTTTCCAATAATGGATTTCAGTGATAAACTTGAGAATAATTTTTCTTCCAGAAGAAAGTAATTACAATGTGCAGGGTCAGTACTATTAAAATACACCATCAGGATTGGTTGTAGAAGACAACACTGGGTAGTTAGCTGTGGTGCCATATGAGATGTAGCTTTCAGCAGTTATTTTTCTGTACTGCCTGAGCCTTTCGCAATAGGGAAGACCTCTTTGCGGTCTTCCAGTATCTGAAGGGGGCCTAAAAGAAGGCTGAGGATGGACTTTTTGCAAAGGCCTGTAGTGATAGGATGAGGGGTAATGGCTTTAAACTGGAAGAGGGGAGATTTAGATTGGAAATTAGGAAGAAATTTTTTACCCTGAGGGTGGTGAGACACTGGCACAGGTTGCCCAGGGCTGTTGTGGATACTCCATCCCTGGAGGTGTTCAAGGCCAGGTTGGATGGGACCTTGAGCGACCTGGTCTAGTGGGAGGTGTCTCTGCCATGACAGGGGGGGGTTGAAACTAGATGATCTTTGAGGTACTTTCCAAGCCAAACCATTCTATGATTCTGTGATTCTATGATTCTCTGTGTACAACCCTCTTCTACACAAAAGCAGGTGTATGCAGGAGACCCACCCAGGCATAGAAAAGAACCTCTTATCCAAGGTGATTGCAATTGCAATGGCATATGCCCCAAACAACTGTTGCATAGCTCTGCCCTGCTATCTGCAAGCTCAACAAGAGCAAATCTGCCCACATTCCTCCTCCTCCAGCACACCACGACTCCTAAAGACCTCACACTTCAGCTCCTGCAAATTGCAGTTTCTTCTCATGTAGTGACCGCACTGCCCATCCTATGGCCATCCTATGGACAGAACAACCTCCATCAGCCTTGTTGTGGCTCTGCTTCTGATCCGTGACCCGTGTCACCATACTTCCAGGCACTGATACAGTAGATGAATAACATCGTTCCTCAGGTTTCAGCCTTTTGAACTTTCTGGATGGGGCCACTTTGGACAGCCACCAGACTGCAATTAACAGTAGCAATAATAATAAGAAGATTGCTAAAAATAATCGCCATTGCAAATATCGGTGTATCAAAGTATCAGTATATCAAAGTACCGGTATATCAAAGTGCAAGCAGCAACACTCTTCAAAGCAACAAGCCATCAAGGTACTGATGCATAATGAGCTGCTGCTTATGACTCAGCCATAGGCTGATGGATGGCTCTCAGCCCATTAGAACACATGAAGTTCAAAGTGCTTGTTTCAACCCCTGTAAAAGTGTTTTTCTTACATAAAAGCAGGAGGTTTGTGCTAATGGAACTTTTTTCACATTCACAATGGCCTGAGAGTACATGTTATCTGCAACTAATCAGATGAGCAATATCTTACCAAATCAGAGCCACCCGGTGCCTTGTGAGTGTCTAGACACACTCTGCAGATCCAGACTCAGCTCTGGGTTTTGGACATTTTGAGACTAGTTCCAACAGAAAATCAAGCAGAACTCGATTATGATTTGGACTAACACTCCTCTCTCATTGCCTTTGGAGATGTTCAGATCCAAGGTTCTGCTTCAGGTCCATTTGGGAGAAAACATGAGGAAGGATTTATCTAAAGTTGCTATTAGAGGAACTGGCAGTGAGATTAGCAGGATTCTTCTGCTGTCACTAAGCTTTGACAAGCTGGCATGAAGCAAGTGTAGCTGTGACCAAATGACAAAACAGAGAAGCTCCTTTTCTTCTTTTATTCACTGAATTTTGTGTTATAGGCCTGAAAGGCACCCAAAGAACAGTTCCTCTCTGAAGTTCACTGCTTTAACTGACCATGCAGCTTTGTGCCAGCAGAGGCTGTAGTAGGGAGAAAAGTCCCATCCTACCCCAGTCAGCCTTGTGCCACAGCACTTTCAGGAACGGATGGTGTATGAATGTTTAGAAGTCAACCACCTTGGCTGGCACCTCCAACTTGATCTTTCTGAGACAGGACAAGCAACAGAGTGAGAGGTGCTGTCTGGGGCTCTATTGTGAGAGTTAACTCCAGCCTCAGAAGCAGGGTAGTCTTTCCACCAAGTTCTCCTTCCGTCACTGGGAGCCACTAGCTTGGCTGTGCAGCTCTTTGGGCAGCACTCTAGGGGCTGCACAGGCTTTCTGAGCTGCAGTACTCTGCTCATCCTGGCCAAATAGGTCCTCCCTAGTCTTCATGTCTTCTCTGATCTGCCCATCTCTCGCAGTTCCTGTCCCCTCTGACACAGACCACACCCAACCTGCTGCTTTTTGAGGGCCTTTCTGCCAGTAGCATGGAAAAAACAGAGTTCTGTGGGCAGCACAGCAGGTAGCCTGACTCCTGGATCCTGTCCTTAATTGGTGCTGTAGTTTATCTACTGTTACTCCACTGCATAACCACGCAACCATTACATAAAAATCCCTTCTACAAAAAAAGATAACATCACAGTTTGATAACACATGGTCTGCACGTGTGACAAACTGGGTAAGCTGTTCTCTCTGATAGTGTCCTGGACTCCCATACCACAACTTAGATGGTTTAGTCTTAATTCCCAAGCACCTCCACAGCCTGGTTCATCCTTCGTTTCTTTTTCTTGTCTTTTAGATAATCTAAGGCCTCTAGGTGACCTTCTCTCTCCCTGTCCTACATCTCCAGGTGGTTGAGTGGTTAATTGTTCTCCCAGAAGCTTCAAAAGCTGCTTTTTGCTGTGTTAACCTCTGTGGCATCTCCCGCATTCACCACCTTAGAGAGACAGTGGAGAGTCTCAGGGGCTGAAACCAGTGTCACCTTTTTTAGTCCAACCGGGAAGAGATGCATGACAGCACAGAGGAGCACTTTTCTTTGAGCTTAGTTGCTCAGCTTAGTTTTCAGCGTTGCTGCATACCACATTAAGTGCAACAACACATAGAAACTGAAGTCTAACCTGATCTTATTTGTTTGCTTTCAGGTGACATAACCTTCTCCTTGCTAGTGCTCCCTCCTCTTCTCCTAACTCCTCCTCTGCTTTGTCTTTTCAGATGTAAATTCTTTGGGGGTTGAGATTTGCCATCATATGTGCTACCCAGCAAGGAGTACCTGATCTTAGGAAGGCTCTCCAGACATAGCTGTGATTAAAGAGTATATTAACCCAAGAAAAGGATACAGTTCCTCACAAATGCCAAATAAAAAGGGTCAGGGAGACCACTCAAACACCAGACTTTGGATCCTCCCCACTGCTCAGCTATTTCCTCTGTCCTTGGCCCTGTTTTGGACCATCCCTGCCATCTCCAAAGCATCTCCTGTAGACAGTCACTAAAATCGTGAGGCTGTTTTGTAACATGCTTCTTTCTCAGGATGCCTTTACTCAGCCAGTGTGTCCTCCTGGGAGCCATCAGTCCTCAAAGAGCTAGAATTTGGGCAAAGTACAAGTCCAGGCTTAAACAAACTGGTAACACGGTATCCACACAGTATCAGAGAGCTGCCTTCAGATAAATGCATAAACATCAGCTGGCAATCCTAGTCATTCTGAAGGCTGTGGCAAATGTCTTATGTCCTCTGAAGAATTTAGACACTCTAAATTAGTAACAGTGTAATGCTTTCTATTGTAACAGTTTGTAGAAAATACTCACCAATTTGGATGAGAGAGGGTGAAAGATCTCTGCGTATCAGAGTAACAAAAGCATAAATAATACAGCAGATTAATTAGCTCAGGAGCAATGTTTCCCAAAAATCACCAAAGTGCCAAGGTAGATCAATCAGTTTTGTTTCACTTAAATATTTTTCAGAGAGAACTTGATGTGAAAGAAACCATGTGAAGTGAGCAACACTTCTGGCAGCATAGGAGAAAAATGGAATGTATTCTTTTAGGATGGGAAGGGAAAAGAGTACACATCATATTTATGCTCTACATGTTTCCATGTTACTTCACCACATAACAGATTCAGCTATGTGTGGTGGAAAGTTTAGTATGGTCTCCCCCAGGAGGTTCCTGTCTATTTTGACAACATGTGCAACACATTGCCACTGAAGTGTCCCTCATACAGCTCCTGTCGCTGTCTTTCCTTGAGAAATACCAACCAGTTCTGGAGTCTTTTGCACTTACAGAGGCATTTCTGAATTACCCATCACTGGACCATCTGGGCTGCATGTTATCCATGCCATGGATGCCAAGCCTGGGTATGTTGCAAAGTACGCATTAGCTCAGACATTGCTCCACAGAAATAAAGGCCGTTTTGGTTGTACTGGTTCCTTGCGGTGCACAGTTGGCATTATTACACCTGTTGGACCCAAGGTGGTCTCACACAGGGCTCTTTGGCTTTATCATGGCGCAGGCAGCCTAGGTGGAGTCAGCTGTTGGCTGTAACGCATGCTTGCCTTTCAGATCCAATAACTCTGGAGCTCTGGGCTCATCTTCAAAGGTCTTCCTGACCTCTGAGGCCTTCAATGATCATTAAGACCACCAAAGATACATTTTCCTGATGTTTCAGAGCTAAAAATACAAGGTCAAGGGTTTGCAGGAGAGTGTGAATATTAATGCCTCTCTTCCAGCAACGCATTAACTAAGAAACAATGCAAAATTATATTCTGCACTCTTTGTTACTTAACACACACTTATAACACTGGACCTTTACCAGGATTCATTTCCTTTGTCACCTCTTCCTCTCTCATTTGACGTATTTTGGTTTTCATTACACAGTGGCATGTAGCAAGCATAAAAAGCTCCCAGCTGATTGATTAGGTGGAAGAAGAAGGTTATTACAAGGACTGGTAGAAGTTTGGACTTTAACTGCTCCATAGATGGCACCTGTCTCCGCAAATGCTATGGATGATAATAAGAATAAATAAACAAATGTATCTGCTAAACAAGATGGGCAGTTCAGGGTTGCTTGTGTCCCACAGAAATAAATGAAATGGTTTGGAAATAGCATGAAGAGATATGAAGATGGAAGACTGCTAATGAGCTATGTGATACTTCTTAAATCATTTACTGGAGTCCTTCAGCTTTGGCAGGAAATTCAGCTACCAGACTGAGCTAGAAAGGCAAGCTGAACTGCATTGAAATAGCTATGATTAATCTGAAGTGGGATTTTATCTAGTGGTCAGGGTGAGAGAAGGAGAGGCAGAAAATCAGCTTTATGTTTCCTATTCTGCAAGGTGAATTGCTGTGTGAAAATTGGAAGGTCTGCACCAGCAGAGCTATCCTGGCACAGTGAGCCCTAGAGACAAGTGAGCATTCCTGCTGGCTCACCTTAATGAATGATTCTATCACGAACAAAGAAGTCCAAAAACTTAGCGACTGTATTCAGCAGAGATGTAGACCTCCAGGCTTACCACAGAGCCACTGTGAGCTTGCAAAGCCTAAGGAGAAGGCAGAGCTCACTAGAAGTGCGAGCTCACTGTCCATTAGTCTCCCATATGTGATAAGGCACAGGCTATCGGCTATCATGTCCCTTCCAGCCTGAAACATTCTATGATTCTATGAACTGAATTGCTTTCAGAATCATAGAATGTATTGGGTTGGAAGGGACCTCTAAAGGTCATCTAGTCCAACCCCCCTACAATAAGCAGAGACATCTCTAACTAGGGCAGGTTGCTCAGAACCCCATCAAGCCTGACCTTGAATGTCTCTGGGGATGGGGCCTCCAACCACCTCTCCGGGAACCTGTTCCAGTGAGCAACCACTCTCATATTACAGAACTTCTTCCTAATGTCTAACCTAAATCTACCCTTTTCTAGCTTCAAACCATTACCCCTTGTCCCGTCCTTACAAACCCGTGTGAACAGATCCTCCCCTGCCTTCTTATGGGCCCCTTTCAGGTATTGGAAGGTCGCTATAAGGTCCCCCCACAGCCTTCTCTTCTCCAGGCTGAACAGCCCCAACTCTCTCAGCCTGGCTTCATAGGAGAGGTGCTCCAGCCCTCTTATCATTTTCATGGCGCTTCTCTGGACAAACTCCAACAGATCCATGTCCTTCCTATGCTGGGGGCTCCAGAGCTGGACGCAGTACTCCAGGTGAGGTCTCACCACAGCAGAGTAGAGGGGAAGAATCATCTCTTTCAATCCGCTGGCCACACTTACATAACTACAATACATAAGCTTAAACTCTGTTTTACTCCAGCATACCTAGCACTGGTGATGGCTACAAGCTGCACATACATCAAACAAGCAGAAGGTACGGTATGTGTTGTCACATTGTCTCCACAGGCTCAAAGGAGGCAGAGAGACCCTGCAGCCCCACCTTCAGCAGTATTCCAAGAGCACACAATGAAAACTGTACAAATATCACTTTTGTAACCCTAGAGACCGGCTGTGCACTCAGTTAATTGACTGGAGGCTGAAAACACCTATAAATTACAGCATCCAGTAGGTCCAAAGAAGCTAAACCAGGAAGGAGCAGTGGGACACAGAGGCCAGGCTGTTCTGCTGGGATAGCCTTGCTATCCTTTCCAATGTGTACTCTACATTGCCACCTCAGAGCCAGACACATTGGTCCAGTGTTCTGAACAGATAATTCCACATAAAAAGGTATGGTTTGTTTGCCCAGATCTATTCAGAGATGAACCCCAAATGTTCCATACAGCCAAATATTCAGATATAAAGTCTTTGTGCCTGCCTGGCACTTTTGCAGTCTAAGAATTTTTGTGTGGTTATTTATCCTGATAAAAACTAGATCTGAGGAACGGGGAAGAGCTCTCTTTTGGTAACACTTTCCCTTCCAATAGAAAGAATTTGATCCTCTGTTCAAGAAGCACAGTATTTTCTTCTCTCATATGTATTAACAATTGTATTGGAACTGTTTATGAATAGATATTACTGATTCTTATCAAGACAATACTAAAAGTGCCTTTTGTCCCAAAGTGATGGCATTGGAAAAAAGATGCAACAACATGTTCCCTACTGCAAAATGCCAGTCTTTCCCATTAAGGAGCTGAACACTGTTATGCCATAATTAATCTCATCAAGTGTGAGCCTAACTGCTGCTGAGTTCATTCATTCTGCACGGCACACATTTTGGAGTTAGCTTGGAGCAGTCACTGCCCACCTTCAGACATCCCAGGAAGCAGATTATTAGTAGGCACCAGCATATCTTCAGGGAAGAGCAACCGCATGCTCTCATCAGGCTGTTAAAGTTAGGTAGGCTTAAGCCTTTTGAAACTGAAACTCCCTGCTTCTATTTGATTCACTAATTTAATGTAACTCTGAGCCAGGGACACCGATCTCATCACTCCTGGGTGCTGCACAGCTCTGCTCACTTTCTGACCTGAGAAAACAGGCCATTTTTCAAAAAAGGATTTCCTAAGTTTAATATTTCTTTACAGAAGGCTAACATTGTTTTACACTCAGTGAAAGCTTTTTAAAATTTTGCATTCCTTTTTCCCTGTCCTGAGCTGACTTTTTAAACATAGACTTATCGTTGCTTACCTACTTAAGTGGAGCTTACTGATCAGTTTTCTCCTGAATCATACCTTTTAATTGAAATGCTTCTTAATATTGTCCCCCAAATAAACCTTTCTGCAGCTGAAAGAAAAAAAGGGAGAAGCAGAAGCGACAATATTCCTATTTCTTCAGATGCCTTCTCTTTTCACCATAAAGCAGAAAGTCAATATGAGGCAGGGCTGCCATTCAGAGGGACCTAGACAGGCTGGAGGAAGGGAACAACAGGAACCTCATGAAATTCAACAAGGACAAAGACCTGCCCCTGGGAAGCAAGAGCCCCTGGCAACAGCACAGGCAGAGGGCTGGCAGGCCAGCGAGCAGCTCTGCAGAAAAGTCCTTGGGGGTCCTGATAGGCAGAAAGCTGGGCATGGACCACCCATGTGTCCTGGCAGCAAAGAAACCAGGAGCTCCCTGGGCCACTTGAACAGCAGCAGAGCCAGAAGATCCAGGGAGGTTATTATCCCTCTCTGCTTAGCACTCATTGGACCACATGTGGGTAGTGCACGCAGTTTTGTGTGATATAGTGAATACATAGATAAATTGGAGCAAATTCATGAGAGGGCCACCAAGATGGCTGGGACTGGAGCATCTGACCTACAAGGAGAGGATGAGGGAGCTGGGTTTGTTCTGCCTGGAAAAGGGAAGACTTCTAGGGGCCTAACAGCAGCCTCCAGTGTTTAATGGGAGGTCATGAAGGAGATAGAGCCAAGCTCTTCACTGCAGTGCATGGCAGGAGGATGACACACAATGGATGTAAATTCAAGGAAGAAAAGTTCACACTGGGTATAAGGAAAAACCTTCCCCATGAGGACTGTCAAGTACTATAACAGGTTACCCAGAGAGACTGGACAGTTTCTATTCTTCAAGGTTTTCCAGAGCCAACTGGATCAAGCCCTGAGCAACCTCGTCTAATCTCATAGCTGACCATGCTGCGAGCAGGAGGTTCAACTAGAGGCCTCCTGAGGTTCCTTCCAGCCTTCATTACTCTGTGATGCTGTCATAAATCACATACCATATGAAACTGACATATTTGACCAGAATAATGATTTAGTTAGTCCAGGATCTTTTTCCTAACTTTCACAGGCTTCTGAGGAAGATGCAAGAAGCCCTACAGGTACTATATAGGAACAGCGGGCACCCAGGAGAAGTTTATTGCAAATGTTAAATATGGTGTTAATGGACAGCAGCCTTCTCTTCATGAGATCTATGAGATAAATGGCAGCAAAATCACCAAGAAGACATGTCATTAGGCCAGTGTTGTCAGCATGTGAGTTAGAGCCACCTGGAGTGCAGACTTTGTGGCAAGAGACGGAGCGTCTGAGTCACAAGTCTGAAACCCAAGTTTGTCCTACAGCTACAGCTGTGGTGTAACTGGGTATCAAGGCTGTGTCTACCTGCACACCTAATGTGCTTGAATCATTAATTCCCTGAGTGTCCAGAAAATCCTCAGTGCATTATCTGCAGGGATGAGACAAGGGACTGGCTTGAGACAACAGTTCAGCCTGAGACAAGGTGACTTATTGCCCTCCTCGGGAGCCCCCAAACACCTGCTACAGAACTGACCTAACTGTACATAGATAAGATACTTCAGCATACAGTAGTAATGGTGCCTACAAGTGCACAAATGGCCACATGAGACAATCTTCTGTGCATAGTTAAGATAGTCCAAAGATACTTGTACATAGTTTTAGATAATCAGTAGCGAGGGATTAATCTTGTGATGTAGTGGTCCCATAGGACCATTAACCAAGTGGATAAAGAAATACAGAAATTAAGCAGAACAGCAGCCAGGGAAGTCTCACCCAGTCCAGGTGAAGACATCATTTCAAGCACAGTTGCAACAACACACCATATTACTTACCTTTTCAACAGACTGTCCATGAGCCTGGTGCATCTAGTTCTTCTTCTTCTACTCTCCATACTGTTTATGCAGGACATGCTCTGGTGCAGGTGTAGACCCAGCTGCAGAACTCTCAGTAGGGCTAAACAGGCAGAGAGTGTAAAGACAGTTCAAGGGACACTTTGCACCACGGTTCTGGCTCATGTTCTGGATGGACTAGAGGAGTGGTAAGGAAGCATGCCCACAACAAAGTTCTGTAGTTTGTACCTTTATAAAGGACAATGATGGCATTCTGAAGCTAAAAGACAGCAAAATGGACAAAAGTGCCCAGGTCATAGAATCATAGAATGGTTTGGATTAGAAAGGACCTTTAAAGATCATCTAGTCAAATCCTTCTGCCATGGATAGGGACATCTTTCACTAGATCAGGGTGCTCAAAGTCCCATTCAGCCTGACCTTGAACAATTCCAGGCATGGAATATTAACAACTATTCAACAGTGTTTGAAACTACCAGTTCCCACAATGAAATAAGCTATGCACTCTTTTGCACCGGGAGATGCTGGTCCATTATGACCCCAGGAAGAATAGAATTTAGAATGGAATGAAATGGAATAAAATGGAATGGAATAGAATAGAATAGAATAGAATTGAATTGAATTGAATTGAATTGAATTGAATTGAATTGAATAATTTCGGTTGGAAGGGACGTACAACAATCATCTAGTCCAACTGCCTGACCAATTCATGGCTGACCAAAAGTTAAAGTATGTTGTTAAGGGCATTGTCCAAATGCCTCTTAAACACTGACAGGCTTGGAGCATTGACCACCTTTCTTGGAAGTTCCAGTGTTTGGACACCTTCTTGGTAAAGAAATGCTTCCTAATGTCCAGCCTGAACCTCTCCTGGTGCAGCTTTGAACCATTCCCAGATGTTCTATCACAGGATACCAGGGAGAAGAGATCAGCACCTCCCTCTCCACTTTGAGACCACCCCTCAGCCTCCTTTACACCAAACTAGAAAAACCCAAAGTCCTTAGCCACTCATCATAAGACATGTTGTGGCAAACGGACCCATTATTTTTGAAATGTCTTTTTAAGTCAGCTAAAAAGAACTACGACTCCCATGAATCATC
>JAVSBS010026329.1:113187-143708 GCA_033124195.1 Coracias cyanogaster | reverse complement strand
ATTGGGTATTATTAGTTTGTGAAGTGTTTTCATTCCCTGTATTGTGCCCCTGTGTTTTTTCCCTCCTCCGCTGCCTCTTAGTGTTACTATTCTTGGCAGGACGAGGGTGAACTAGTTTCCCGAAGTACTCGAAGTACTGGGTCTTTCCTGTGATCTTCCCCTAGATCTAGACCGTGATCTATCTCTTTTGGACTGTGCTTTTCTTTTTGAGACTTCTTGATGATACCAGTTAACCAAACTCTGCAGATGATCATATGAGCAAGTATGAGTCAAAACTTCAGCTGGAATCCCCAGCTGCCAAGCTTCCTCCTTAAGCTTAGCAAACGCCCCTTTATCACACTGCTCACCAGAGCGCCGGCCCGTGGGAGGGCTGCCGGGAGGGCTCCTGGCCATTTTCTTTTGTCTATCTCTGTTCACCACTCCATGGTTTCTCCTGCTTCCTAAAAGAAGGAGGGCTCTGTGGTGGTTTAACAACCTCCTCATCCCATGAGAGTCTAGCCACCTGCCTAGCAGCAGAGGGCTTATCTATCTTAAGGGTCTCTCCATAGTCTTTAGCAAATCTCCTTATCTCCAGGAGCAATTCCCCCCATGTGATCTGCCGATGTCCAGCTCGGATCCACTTTTGGATTTGAATGACTTCTCCCTTAAGGGATGGGGGAAGTCCCCTGATCAAGATACCGAATGCATCAGCTACCACTCTATGTGTCATAGGGCTGCTATGATTCACCTCCAGCACACCATCTGTCGCGGTCTGGGCACAAGCGTCCATGCTGCCTCCCAAAAGGGGAGAGGATCGAGGGCAAAACAAGATACTTCCTTCCCCAGACCCGTAGGCAATTACAGAAACCGATGAGTATTTAACAAATTTATTACCAAATATATTCACATAAACAGTATCTACTCTATAAAAATACCAAAATATGCCACACCCACCCACTTACTATCCCTTTCCTGAGGAGAGTTAGAAAGCCACAGAGGGGATAGGGCCAATAAGAACCTAACTGGGTCAAAAATATGACCTATATGTAGATAGTGTGTTGTGGGTGCAATGGTGTGTCTCTGTGTGTGTGTGTGTGTCGGGTATAGCTACCCCTTCCCGGTGTGTGACGATGCTTTGGGCGAGGTCTGGCAGGACATGGCTCAGGGCTCGCTGGCGGGCAGCACAGCAGCTCAGCGTTCCGACCTGGCGCAGTTCCAACTGAGGCCAGTGGTGGCGCGTGGGTGTGCCAGCGGCGCAGCGGTCCCTTGGCGGCACAGCTCTCTTCAGTGCCATAGCTCGTGTGCCTGCTCAGCGGCAGGGCAAGGCATAGCCCGGTAACTCCCGAGGCAGCCTGCGGCGGCTCGCCTGCCTGGTCAGCGGCAGGGCGCAGCCCGGTGACTCCTGAGGCAGCCCGTTAAGCGCTTGGCAGCGTGCGTACGTAGAGAGAGAAAGAGAGAGAGAGGGAGAGGGAGGGACCATACACGACCGCGGTGGCAGGGCCCAGTGACTCCCACAGTGATGTGTCCTTCAGCGTGGTACGGGAGGAAAAAAAAAGGGAGGTTTTGTTTTTCCCTCCAGTTTTATATCACCGTGTTCACGCGGTTTCTGATTTCCAAATTCCGCTTCCCAGAGGACTTCCCAATAATCCATGGAAGTTGTAGTTCTCTTTAGCTGACTTAGGAAGACATTTCAAAAACTGTGGATTGGTTTCCCACAGATGACATCACCCTAACCTCACAAGTTATTTCTTCCAACTTTCATTAATTTACCTTTATATTAAAGACTTGCATCATTTATAAATTCTGCCAGAAATGTCCCGTTAACTACCATTTAGAAACTGTACACCTGTCAGGTGGGTGGTTAGAAACAGAATAAGTCGTCTCAAAGCATAAAAGGTAGTAAAAAAAAAAAAAAAGAAACAACTGAGAATTTTGATATACCTGAAGCATCACAAAAGTGCAGAACTGGAAGGCATTAAGTCAGAATTCAGTCTTTTCATGAGCCAGTGTTTTAACAATACCATTACAATCCAATCACTGCGTAATCACAGAAGGAAGTGTTTCCAAGCAAGTTTCCCATGTGTAGTTCCCAGAAGACATGTTGCAAATGTGCAGGATTAAAAGCAAGATGCAGGGAATGTTTTAATTAGGCTGCTACTCTATTAACTTCACCCATCTGGGAAATACTAGAAATAATATTCAGTGTAAATTGTCATTCTTTAATTGTTTTACCTAGTAAAGGGCTGTCTTCAGCCCCTGGCCCTTCACAGCTGGTCTACAACCTGTTGTGGGCACTCAACATGTCCCTCCTTTCAAGTAGGTTACAGGGCTACAGAAGAGGAGCTGTGTCCTCAGGTCTCCAGCTTCGTTTCTCACTTCCTTAGAGCATTTTTAAGCACTCATTCACAGATGTGACCTAACTTCCCATCATCATACTGAATCTCTGAGGTGTTGTGTAGGAAAAGCAGGAAGAGCTAGATTGAGGGCAGGAGACGGAAGAAAGAAGTAACATCTATCAAAGTTCACTATGAAGAAAAATGTTTTGCCAAGTGCTCTTTCACCAAAAAATGTGATTGTCAGAATGAGCAGAAAAGAAAAGAATGATCTGACACTTGCTGGCCAGAGTGGCAAGGATCCCCAAATACAGCAATCCAACATTACCACAAACCAGTGAATTACTGAATACACACCATTCATCAGTTCAAAAAGTTAGAAAAGATTACTATTTATCTGTAGAAGAGCTTCGCTTCCCCTCCTTGTCAATGTGCACACAGACAGATTAATAGAAATGAAACAAGGTAAAGCAAAACACCAATCAAATTATGGGATGTGTGTATGTACTTGCTTACATATATTTACTATGGAGAGGGTTAAAAAACAAATCGTAAACATCTCACTACACAGACAGGATTCATCAGTATGCTCCCAACAGCAGTAACACACTGCAGACAAGGAGCCTGAATTCCTTCTAGCAGTTGGCAGAACAGTAGTACATACGCAAAGTCTTAAGAGCCGTAAGCCTTATTTAAAAGTTAAGAGCATACATTGCATCTTGAGAAAATATGCCAAGTTTATTGGAAAAATACCAATGTACTGATGTTAAACATTTGTGCAGGTACCTGTCTTTCTCACAGAAAGCTGAATAATGTCAGGTTAGCAAACCTCTTCCAAAATCTATTGTACATTAAAATGCAACAGTGTCAGGTAACTTTTATATTAATAAGTGCTGTGGCTCAATATGGAAGAAGTGCAGTAAAGGTATCTGTTGTTTTGTAATCAACCACCTGTGATCTCTAAGATCTAAGGAGAATCAGAGTGGAGGAGTTAAAAGTTTAATCCAACTGTGAAGCTTTGATCTGCTAAAAAGACATTTTAAAGCTGAATCTAAAAAGAATCAGGATTTCAGTCTGCTTCTCTTTATTCATCCTTGTTCTGTTGCCTAACAAAACCTGCATGTGCTAGCCTTGTGATGGATTTGACTGAAAAGTCTTTCTTTTACCAAACATTTGTAATGTATTTTCTCATATGGAAATTTTCTATATAAAACATTATTATATAACAAAGCTTGACATCTTCATCTCTCTAAAGTTTCTTTCTTAATATGATTATATACTTGCAGAACAAGGAAGTTGACAGTTAAAAGGAGGAATTAGCAGTAATATTTTAGTTAGCTTGGTTTTTTTTCCCCTTTGGCTGCACTAGATTCTGAAGTGCTTTGCTATATGAAGTCATCAATAAATTGCCAATCAAATTTCTTAAAAAAAATGTCCTTTGTGTTACAATCACTTTCAATCTGCTGCTTTTTTTTCCTTTTCTTCCCCCAAAATGGAGCTTAAGAGAAACTGAGTATAGACACTTGAAAGATTAGGACTATCTAATATCTCAGATGATCAGGAATATCTAATGTCCTTATATTCAAGCTACACTTAGGCTATTATTAGCCTCTTGGGTTTTGTATTTGAAATACCCCTTTTAAAACAAAACAAAACAAAACAAAACAGAAACAACCAACCAACAAACAAAAAAACCCCCAGGATTATCACATGTTGATGTCATTATACTGCTTCTAGAGACAAAGTAGTAATTAGAAGGTTATCTAGCTTGCTGAAATGTTCTGACTCTTAAAATAGGAAGACTATATATAAATATATGTAAAGAAATAACAACTGTCCTAGCTGCTACTCAAAGGCTCCAAATCACGCCTACTATCAACATTAACTCCCTGAAAAATTGAACTAGAAGTTTCAATTTAAAATGACTTCATAGCCTAGATGTCTTAGTGGTCAAGATGCAAGACTGATAGTTTTTCAACCAGTAAAAGAGAGGCTCAGAAGAGTTTTATTTCATGGATGTAAACCTTCCTTTTATGAGAGCAAGGTTTATGCTGGACAGTAGGGCAGTACAGAAAAAAAAAAAAAAAGACAACTGCAGCTTCTGCAGATGGAGAAGGAGGGAAATTCTAAAGCTAAAAAGATGCAAAACAAGGCAGGCCACTGAGGGGAAACTGGATCAGAAAGTAGCAATAGAACAATGCAAGGGCTGAACCCTGTTGTTAAAGCTGTAAGTTCTGTATAATACCATTTAGAAACACTCCTTTAGTTTTGTACTGAAGTGTGACACACTACAATGGAGAATAAGTTAGTCAAAGGCATCTCCTATTAGAGAAATGCCTACCACAATAGGCACAACTACCTGGCCGTGTAATACAGACTTCCTTACTTGGTGAACAATCTAATTATCAGTTTCAAACTTCTGACTGGTGCAATGCTGTCCCTGCCTTTCTTCCTTTCCAAATTGTAATCAGTCCATGACATTAGGTGCTTAGTAATATATCCTTTTGTATTTGCTGCCCTTCCAGAGCTTTCCTTGAGCCTGCATTATTCACTCCCATATTCATTTCTCTCCTCTCCTGCCAAGTTCTCAGACTAATACTATTCTTATAATTAAGGTATCTGCCCAGATATCTAACATTAGCAACAAATTCTCAGGTTCTATTTGTATTTCAGCATTTTCTTGTTTAGAAGAGTTGCTATGTCTCTCAATGAAAGTAATTAAAAAAAAAAAAAAGGTTAGAAGGTAATAAAGAGTTAGGAAAGGATCATCATTAACTGTCTACCTAAAAAGAAGCCAGAGGAGGAGGAGGAACAGGGAAAATATGAAGTGACAGAATATTATTTCAATGAATGAACAAGGACAATAGGAAGCTGCTCTTAAAATAGTACAGAAGCACCTGGAAACCTTTCAGCAGTCTTTTTGAGCTTCAAGGAATGGTACAGATCAGAGAATAGAGACTGAGGCAATCCTACAGGATAAGCACAAAAGCAAGAATACAAACTATGAAAAAACATACTTGGAAACCTCGAGTCTGTTATTTTACTAGCTCAGTTCTGTAACCTGTTTATATTTACCAGGGATAGCATGTAATTGCAGAAAAGGAAAGGATTACAAATCCCCAAATTACTTCTCCACATTCCTGGTACTATTCTAGCCTCTCTCCCTAATCAAATATATATACATGAATAATTATATCAGCATCCCAAATAGATCCCATGTATTGCAGGTTAAGTTATTTGAAGAGTTTAAAAAAAATATTACTTGATTAAACCAAATCTCAATTTTGACAAATATAATTCCAAGGTTACAGGCTTTGGGGAAAGTGAAGAAAGAAGAAAATCAAAGGTGAAAATAAAAATCTGTTGATTGAAATTCCTCAGCAATAGCTCAGACCTTCCTACAGAAAATTGTTACTACAGGAAATCACTGTAGAAATCATTCAGCCTTGTACATTGTGGGGAAAGTCATGTAGCACACCACAAGATGCATGGGATAACAAGGGACAAGATGCCTTCATTCCCTGTAACCTCCAGTGGAGACTGAGTGGAACTGGAAGGTTAAGCTACACAACTTTGCTGATACTTTTCATGGGTAAAGCACAGAATCATAGAATGTATTGGGTTGGAAAGGACCTCTAAAAGTCATTTAGTTCAACCTCCCTGCAATAAGCACGGACATCCCTAACTAGGTCAGGTTGCTCAGAGCCCCAACAAGCCTGACCTTGAATGTCTCCAGGGACGGGGCCTCCACCATCTCTCTGGAAAACCTGTTCCAGTAACCAACCACTCTCATATTAAATAACTTTTTCCTATTTTCCAACCTAAATCTACCCTTTTCTATCTTAAAACCATTACCCCTTATCCTGTCACTACAAACTCTTGTGAACAGATCTTCTCCTGCGTTCCTATAGTCCCCTTCCAGGTATTGGAAGGTTGCTATTAGGTTCCCCCAGAGCCTTCTTTTCACCAGGCTAAACTCCTCCAACTCTCTCAGCCTGTCTTCATAGGAGAGGTGCTCCAACCCTCGAATCATTTTCATGGCCCTCCTCTGGACACATTTCAATAGGTCCATATCCTTCTTGTGCTGGGGGCTCCAGAGCTGGACACAGTACTCCAGGTGTGCTCTCATGAGAGCAGAGTAGAGGGGCAGAATCACCTCCCTCGACCTGCTGCCCACACTTCTTTTGATGCAGCCCAGGACACAGTTGGTTTTCTGGGCTGCACTCGAACATTGTTAGATCATGTTGAGCTTGTCATCAACCAACACCCCCAAGTCTTTCTCCTCAGGACTGCTCTGAATTCATATTCCACCCAGCCTGGATTTGTACTTGGGGTTGCCCTGACCCAGGTGCAGGACCTTGCACTTGGCCTTATTGAACTTCACAAGGCTGGCATGAGCCCACCTCTCAAGCCTGTCAGGGTCCCTCCGGATGGCATCCCTTCCCTCCACCATGTCAACTACACCCCCCAGCTTGGTGTTTTCAAATACCTGTAGATTTTAACTGGCACTGAGAAGGAAAATCAAAGTTACTGTGATAATCCCCTTTCTCGAGCTTTCTACAGTGTTGGTTTTTTTTAACTGCAGTCTTGAAGTGTTAGAAAGTGACTATTTTATTGTTACAACAATCTAATAACAAAAAGAAAGGTAGAAATAGGGTGGCTGCTATTATTTGATTTCCAGACAGTATTAGTAGAATCAATAGTAATTGTTTACTTTTTAATAAGATTTTTTATAAAAGTGCATATATTTCTATTATTTGAAAGCACAACCTTAAAGCACACCAGTTAGGGGTTGGTTAAGCAGTTGGAGCACAGGACTTTCTGATGATGCAAGATTTTTTTTTTTGGTGCTCTCTCCATGTCCATGCTAATGTGATGCAGGAGCCTACAATGCAAGTTTTCAGTATGATCTTGAGATATTTCTTCTGATCTGACCTTTCATGTGCTTTCAGACATAAAGGGTTTAAGATTGTCAAAGGGAGGGTGGCCCAGCTGTCCTTCAAGTCCTTCTGAAGGTTTGGTGAGCTTGGGCCGTATGTAGTCCACCTTCACATTTCCTTGATAGGATTCTATTTGCCCCTTTTATTCTTTACACACATATAATTAGGTTGTGTGTGTATATAGGTATATATCAATATATCTGCTGTCATGAGACCCCACCTTCAGTACTGCATCCAGCTCTGGAGCCACCAGCACAAGAAGGACATGGATCTCTTAGAGCGGGTCTGGAGGAGCACCACAAAGATGATCAAAGGGCTGGAACACCTCTCCTACAAGGACGGGCTGAGACAGTTGGGCTTGTTCAGCCTGGAGAAGAGAAGGCTCCAGGGAGACCTCATTGCAGCTTCCCACTATCTGAATGGGGGTTTACAAGAAAGCTGGAGAGGGACCTTTCACGAGGGCTTGTAGTAATAAGACGAGGGGTAATGGCTTTAAAATGGAGGAGGGGAGATTTAGATTAGATGTAAGGAAGAAGTTTCCCACTCTGAGGGTGGTGAGACACTGAACAGCTTGACCAGGGATGTTGAAGATGCCCCAGCACTGAGTGTGTTCAACACTAGGTTGGATGGGGCTTTGGGCAACCTGCTGTAGTGGGAGGTGTCCCTGCCAATGGCACAGGGTTGGAACTAGATGATCTTTAAGGTCCCTTCCAACCCAAACCGTTCTATGAATTTATGATTCTGTATCTATATATAAAAAATAAATTGGGAATGTTACTTTCTTAGCTGGTCTGAGAAGGTTGCCTGGTTATTACAGGCTGTAAAATGGCTTGCCGAATTTCTATTCCTTAGATCCCTGAGGTTCCCAAGTGACTGAATCCATTACCACTGATCCAGGCCTAGTGACCGGGAGGAACTCTGGCATCGCTGATCCTGCACTCTGCCTGGGTGCCTGTAAAGGCTTAAATCAAGCACACAAGTTAGCACGGAGGCCTTCACACCGGTCACCCTGTGCTTTACCTTTAATCCTCACCTGTCTGGCTCTGTTGTTCTGTCTTGACTCTGTTGGTGCTGAGGATTAAGTAATCTTTCCTTTGGAGTGTCACTTGCTGTGGAAAGTAAGCTCAAACGCTGAGATTTGCTCTGTTAGAGGGCTGCTCACTCTGCTGATTGTCTGCATTGGAATCTCTCCCGCTGTGCAGCCAATCGGCATCCAAAATTTAGGGTCAGGAGCTGCGGTTCCTTGTGTAGTTCTGCTGTCCTTGCCCACTGAGAACTTCTGAGATTTCCTTTTAGAAGGGACAATGTGCGGAGGCAAGTGTGAGAAGAAACAGAAGGTATTTACCAGTTGGAGATTTTAAACAGATGACCCCCGACATCTTCCCTTCCTGTTTCCCTGGCTTCCTTTTTAGTTCCTGGGTTTCTTACTGTGACAAACAGGATGGTTAGGTTTACTCCATTTTGACCTCATAAAACTGTCCACGGAAGAGGGTGCAGGGGAACTGAACGCTCTTCAATAGTCCTTTATAGAGGATTTTGGGAATGTATTGAAGATTCCTTGATCCTATAGATGCCTTAAATTCCAATTACTGGTAAGCGGAGTTCATGTTTCTGGTACTGCCACCTAAGTGTCTTTTCTATGCCAACTGCTTCTCCAACTCTTCATAGAGTTACAATGGCTACACCTCTGGGAGGTGACAGCAGCTGCTGTTTATTTGTTCTCCCAGTAGACATAGTACGCATCTAGGAAGATTCTGGGAGAATTTCAAGCAGGGTCTGAAATGAATTGGATAAGCTATATAAATTTTCTGCCTTGAGTTTTCCACTGTAAACTGCATGATTTTGATTCATTCTTGATTGCAAAATGATTTGGGGGCCTTGCAGGATGGTGCTGAAAAGTGCATGACACTTATTAGTTTCCACTTCAGGCATTGTTTGAGTAGGAATGAGTTTATCTTTTATTGTTTTTAATCAATAAAATGTACTTATCTGTAAGTGGGGTTTGATAAGAATCAAGTACAGCATGAAAGAACTGGTTAATCTGTTGTTAATGAAAAGTTTTATCTGGATGACAACATCTTGCTTCTGAGGTATTTGCTTTGAGCATTAGGACACAAACCACTTCAGAATTCATTGTCAAGGAAATCTGCCAGGCCTGTAAGTTAACTTTAATAAGTCTTGCAAATGACTCTAGTTAAGATAGGCCTCTGAAGAGGATGGCTAAGTACTATTACTATTGTGAGAATGAATACGGACTTGAAATCTGTGCAGGGGAGGAAAGTATCCTAAAAATAATTTGCTATTCAGAAACATCCTTCACTTCACTTCCATGCAGAGATCTCATGAGGAATTTGTACTGCACTTCATAATCACTACTAGCCTAATTGAGTCAATGAAATTACATCTGTAAAGCTACGAGTATGTAAAAGCAGATACAATTCCACAGTGCCTGATTCAGTACCCGCTGAAGTCAACACATGTTCTGCTGAATTCAATAGAAGTGAAATTGGAGGATTTTATGTACATGATTAAATAAAAGCTGCAAATTGACTGATACGTCTGAAACTGACAGTATAATTGAGCTTGTGTCGTTGAGCCATCATTTAAATTCTTTTCTTGTACCCATTGTGCATGTGCATGTAGATGCTTTTACATGGAATCCTGCACCACTTCTTCATGAGGCCTCTGTAAAGGCCCTTCATTGGTTAATGCAGTACCTGGGATTTTGAGTATGCACATGTCAAGAATTAAATCAACCAATAAGTTTGTGGAATAATTACTATGCCTAATAATCTGTGTCTTCAGTCTCCATGTAACAAGTGTGGTCTGGGCTTCCTCTTGTGGAACTGTCAAGGGTTAGGGCTGGGCCAGCCACTAGATGAATGACAGATGCTCTCTATTAACCTCTTGCCCTTCCCAAAGGGAAGACAAAGGGAATAAGGGAGAGAGACTTATGGATTAGAAAACTGAAACAGCTTTAATGAGGATAATAATAATAAAAGGGAGTATATACAAATATATACAAAACCAGTATCAAACCCACCCCCCCACGGCAATTATGTCACTGTCACCACTGATGCTCCGGAGCAGGCACTGGGGAACTCCCAGGCTGGACTCAGTGGCGGATGGGAACCGGATTCAGGAATGCACAGCTCAGGATTGAAGGCAGAATGGACAGAGTCCTCCTTGGCCATTGAAGAGCTTAGCTCTCATGATCCCTCAGCTTCATACTGAATATGATGTATATTGGATGGATGGAATCCCTCATTGGTCAGTTCAGAGTCCCCTGTCCTGATGCTTTCTGCACCCCCAACATGGTGCACAAGATCGAGCAGTGACCTTGGTCTGCACAGGAGTAAGTCTAAGCAAGAGCCTTTCTGCAGACACCAACCCTTGGTAGTAACTCTGAACGTGGAGCGTTACCACTGCTAGAAGGAAACACTGTCTGCGAAAATGCGCCGTTACCTTCAGAAAGTGCAGTAAGTTAGAAGAGACTGAGCTGAAAAGTAAAATCTGAACAGAATTAGTTCTGCTGTAACTCAAACCAGGACAGGAACTCAGGCACAGGGCTTCTGCTGGGTCTTTACACGTACTTTCATCTGTTCACAGTGCAGTCAGTAAAATTCCAGTGGGCAACAGCCACCTCAATCCTCTGCTTTTAAACACCAAGTACTTACTCTTACAGAGTGAATAACGAGACCCTCCACAGCATTTGGAGGTGGGGACGAACACAATGGTACCACAAAATTATGTGCAAAAGTAACCTCAATCGGTAAGTGCCTGTTTAGGGAAAGGAAAACATTTTTGGTGTTATAATGCCAATAAAAGGAACAGCAACTTCACCTTTTAATTTACGGTACTGTGATATTTTATATTACCAGTACTTGGTTAAACATTGCTGGAGATTTTGTGATAGCAGAGTACCTGCAATGCTAAGTGGAACGAGAATGACCTTTAGAGCATTGTTGTTGTTCAGGTATCTTTCCAGTAGGTAGGTCTAGTGCTCAAGCTGAGGTTTGTTTTTTTTTGAGGGTGATGTTTTTAATGTGTTATTGTTCTATTACTTGGAGCTTAACATTGTAAACATCTCCCACCTAATTAGCAGCATTGCACGTGACTATCAGGGTACTTGGCAAATAGCTTGGCATTTATCTGACCCAGCTTACTATGTAAGTGTTTCTGAGACTCATTAAAGAGCTGCAAGATTTTGTATTGGGGAAAGGGATAATTGTGCCAGCAGGTGTAACAGTGCTAGGTCCAACACCGGCTGCAGCACGGCTGTACTGCATGTGCTAACTGATGTCTGCAGTGCGGTGACTCTTAGCTCTCCCTTGTGAAATACGTGAATACTACGAATGTGAAATACCTGGCTGGGGCCTAGAAATATTTGGCTGCCCTGCTACTTAAAATAACTAGCTAGATGCCCAAGATTTACGTCTGGAAGCAAAAGGCTTGGCAGCTTTGTAGTTGTCCACAGACTTCTGTTACTTCCTGTGAAGGTGCGAGTCCTTCCACATCCTATTAAATGACGTAGCCAGTGTAAACCAGGATAGCTGACTGCTGTCAATATAGTAATCCTCATTTCTATCAAAGCTCTGGTCTATCTGGTCTCTAGCTTGTTGGCACATCTAAGGGGATGATAATGACATGTGGTAGTTAGGCTGTTGCCGCTTTCGAAGGAGTTCACCTGTGTGAAGCTGAAGAATGCAGTTAAGTTCAGATCAGGGTGCAGCTGAGATCAGAGGCAGACTTGGGTACTCCAAGTGAGAATAAACAGGGAAAAAATCTCAGTATGTGGGAATATGGAGCACCATTAAAATAATTCATGTTTTGCAATCAATTGAAATGAATGTACAGTTGAAGTTAACTTGGCAGTAGGGGAAGAAAAAAAAGCATTAATTGGCGTACTAGTTATCACTTATCAAAACAGCCGAGGGCCTAGCAGAGCACAGACATATTGCTTCTCCATCAGGTCAGAAACTAGTTAATCGGAAAAGGGGAATAAACTCGCTTTTCCCTTTACCCTGCTCTGTGTGTCTTGAGTGATTAATCTGTGCTCTGCCTCAAGCTGTTAATCTGCAGCGGTGACATTTCAATTATAAGCGGCATTTTGTCCATCCCCTCTGGAAATTCTGGATTTGTCAGTGCTAAAAAATCACTTGTACACAAATGCAGCTTCACTGATAACTGCACAGCTAAGCCTTGTGTGCTTTCAAGAAACAGTTTTAGAGGTTGTGGTAGAGTATCTGCAGGCATGAATAGTGCAGAAAGAACAGCAGCAATGCACATTTTCCATACACCAACAACTACGTGTGAGAGAACCTGCCTCGATGGAAGGATGGGCAACAGACTAAGGCAGCAGTTCTCCAAACTTCCCTATTTTCTCTAGAAAAACACGACGAGTGGAAGTAGCAACATTAATGGTCCTATTCTGTCCTCGAGTGGATTCTCCTACCCTTGCCTTGCACCCTTGTTCCTAAATTTAGGAGATCTGGTAACGTGAGAGTGGTTATTCCAACCCCAACTTTTCTGTGTATTTTAAAGCAAAGCATTTCTTGCTATTCAGGATTATTCTTCTGATCAGATTGCTGAAGGATATAACCGATTCTTACATCCTTATAAGATTGCTTTATTTACAAACTGTTGTTTCCTTTCTACTAACGAATACTTCATTTAAAAAACAATCTTAAAAATCCACTAAGGTCCCTTTTTCTGAAGTAATTTCTCATTCTTATGGCTTTCTTCAGAACTAACTTCACTTTCTCTTCACTTTTGTGAGTAACGTTTTGAAAACTGGCATTTCAAGCCTCAACCTCCGTATCTGTTACTTGTTTAGAGGGAACATGCAGCCAGTGAAAGGGCAGAGGAAGCCTCTCCTCCCTGGCTCGCCAGCAGCATTCCGCATTCATGGAAAAGCAGCCTAGTTACTTGGTCCTTTGGTTTCTGGTAAGAGTTACACTAAGGAAACAGTTCTCGGTAACATTTAAAAAACTTTATTTTCTTCACAGCCTCTTGGTTAAGCGAGACCTTTGTTCAGGACGGGTCCAACCAGTATGAGCTCCTTAGGGGCAGGGAAATTCCACCACCACCTGGTGGCCATCTGATTTAAAGAAGACAAACCACAAACAGGGTGTCAGTTCTACATACCTTTGGTTTTAAATGGACTGGTACTTCCACATACTTCACTTGGATGTTTCCCAACTGCAAACTATTCGGATAAATCTCAGAAAAATTAAACATTAGAATAGTCTCCCAAGGGAAGTGGTGGATTCCCCTACGCTGGACGGTTTCAAGACTCATCTTGACAGGGTGCTGGCCCATCTCACTTAAACTATACCTTTTTTTTTTTTTTAAATCTTGAAAGGTTGGACTAGATGATCCTTGAGGTCCCTTCCAACCTGGCTTTCTATGATTCTGTGATCTGCAGGATTAGACTCTAAAATGCAGGCCAACAATGCTATGCGTTTGAAGGGATTGCCACATTGTAAATATTTTCCAGACAACTTTAATTTAAAGTCTGTCTTATTTATAGATCTTGTGATTGCATTTCTAATACAGGTAGCGTCACTACAGAATATTCAAATGTGATATGACAGAGTAAGATTGATTTAGAAGTCAGAATATTAGAATGTTTGCATGGCAGGTTGAGAGTCTTCAGGATCAACGTTTTAAAGGGTTTTCTTTGCAATAGTAACTAGAAATCATAAAAGTATAAACCTATGGGAGTTAGGGCTTTGAGAAATCACTGGGAATATTTTAAATGTATTTAAAATGTTCAGTATATGACAAAATTTAGTAATATGTTATAGTTTAAAAGACATTTCAAATTAAGTATTTGTACTGTTAAACCAGTTTTAAGATCCTGGGCATGCAAAGCCTATTTGACTTCATTAAGGCTCTGCTGAGATACCGCCTTGATTGAAGAATGAAAGCGTAGTTTAGATGAGCTGCCTTCTGATTAAGCAATTCCACTTTGCTTGTCACCTGCTATGGCAGGCAATGCAAAAACTAAAACCTCCAAACCCTTCCCACTGAAAAAATTACAGGAAAACACAAGGCAAACCTTCAGCCAGAGTGTCAATTCTGTGTTTTTTTGATGGAATACTGTGGAAGTGTGTTTGTGCAAACCAGAATGTGATCCCACGGCAGGGCTGGTGTGTATTAATGGAACAGCTGGACTGTGTTTGAAGATGCCCCCTTTTGGGGGTTCCTTTTACCGGGGGTCACTGTACGGCTGCTGTGGTGCCTTCTACCCGACCTGGGCACCTGCAGGCGGGGAGCCCCGGCCGGGAGCAAGCCCCCATCCCACGGCCTCCCCCGAGCCCGTCCCTGCTCCGCGGCTCCGGCACAGCCCCTCCGTGTGAGGGCGGGAGGGACGGAGGGTTCCTCCCGCCCGCCCGGCTCCGTGAGCGCTCATTAACTTCCGTCCTCCCGCTCCGCCGGGCCCGGCGGGCAGCTGCAGCCCGGGGAGGCCGGGCCTGCAAAGCCACCCCCTCCCCTGCCCCGCGACAAGCAGGAGGCCGGCGGGGCGGCTCCGCGCCATGGCCGCTCCCGGCTACTTGGGCTGGGATTTCAGCACGCAGCAGGTACCGCGGCCGGCTCCTCTCCCCTCCCCCGGCCGGCGGCGGCTGCGCGCTGGGCGGCGGGGCCGGGGGCCCGGCGGGGCAGCCCTGGAGGCGGCCCAGGGCCTGCGCTGCGCCGCGCCGCTCCGGGGGCTGAAGCGGGGGCGCCCCGCCGGGCCTCGGAGCTGCAGGGGCCGCACTCCGCCGGGCCTCGGGAGCTGTAGGCGGCAAGGCCCGGCCCGGCCCACCGAGCTGCGGCGGTGCTGCCCCGCGGCGCGGCGGGGAGCGGGCCTCCCTCCTCCCCAGCGGCTCTCTTCGCCTCCTCGCAGCCGCGCTGCTGGTTCGCAGGGTTTGCTCCTTCGCGCAGAGCCAGGCTGGGCGCTGCTGCGCTCGCTGCCCGGCGTTCGCTCACGCCTACAGCCGGCCACAGCTGATGAGAAAGAATTCCAAGCGATTCATGTGTTTTAAGGCTTCTGTGGGCTGTCCGCATGCCTACTTCCCCTTGCCCGCACAAGCTCATCGTTCGTCCCTTTCTGTTTGCCCCATCCCTTGTCTGGAGCGGTAGCTGCGTGTCCTCAGGTGTCCTGCATCCCCAGCGTCCGAGGGATGCAGTTCACCCGGGGAAGGAGAACTATGGGCTCTTCTCTACGTGCAGGCTGAACAGAGACCCCTCTGCTTTCGGCATCAGGCAGGCTGGGAGCTGGGGTTTGCACCTGAAGCTTCTCTAGCGTCCTCATGGGTATCAACATTAGTAGAAGTGTGAACCTGGCTTGCTTCTTGAAATTTTGAATTGTCGGTGTTACTACACTGTGAGTAGAAAGTCTGCCCATGTTGTGTGTCGGCCTGAATAGGTTTAAAATAGACACAGGCACATAAATCGCTTCATTACAGCTGTGCCGAAGTTCGGGAGCTTGAGAAGACACATCCAGGTTAGGCTGATCAAGTGTTTTGTAAGGGGGCATGCTGCAAGCAGAAAGCCAATTAAACTGCAGTGGAGTCAGAGCCATTTTTAAGATAGTGCAGGGCATCAGATTGGTAATAAGTTATGTCAGTGCATAAATAATGGCCCCATCTTAGTATGGGGATGGCCTTGTTATTTGAGTACAACTCTTTGTGATGACTTAGACTATGGAGGGTTTTTTTTTTATCTGTTCCTTTAGCAGCAGTTTGCACTCTCTTCCTTGTTGAAATATGTGCAGAATGAGCTACATTCTTACTTTTCTTTAAAGCTGTTAATATTTTGCTTCTGTGCTAGGTGAACTTGAGTGCAGATGGAGGAGGAATGGTTGTGGTACTCTTCCAGCTTGTGCTTACAAGAAAGCTCAGCTTTATGGACTTACCCTTTTGGGATGCTGCTTTCCATGTGTTGCAGAAGCTCAGAATATACCTGTGTAATGCCCTCTGAGCTTTGCCAGACTGGTAGGGTTTGATTTAGTTACCACTTGAGAAGCAGGGAAGGTCCTCAGTATATCCTAAGGGTCTCTTGGGTTCCTTGGTAAGATGAGGCAAAAAAAAAAGAGAGAGGTGAAAAAAACCCCACAAACATATGGCATCTTAAGATACTATATTCTTTGGAGAGATTGAAAAAATTGGTTAACAGGATGCAAGCTACAAACCTGGTAATTTGTTTGCTGTACTTTAGCATATGCCTGCATCTCAATCTTGTAAAGATGGGTGGGAACGCAAGCAAACAAATACACCTGTTGCTGAATAGGTGGCATGCTAGAAATTCACAGAATAACTTGTTTAATGTAAAATCTCAATATGTACTGGGGTGATTTTCTTTCCCATTTTGCCTATGGGAATTGAATTATTATAAATGAGGTATCAGTGCTATTTAATTAATGTTTTTGTTAATATCCTGGTTTGTATCTTCTAGCTGAAAGTCATTGCTATTGATGAACAGCTGAGAGTCATTTATGAAGATAATGTTCATTTTGATAAAGACCTTCCAGAATTTAAGTACGTCTTTTTATATTTTACTTAGATAATATAATTTAGAACTTTGGCGATCAGGGTGGAGAGGTGCTGTTGCCCTGTTTGGACTCATTGACGTGTGGAGGCATGGAGAAAAGTCATGCCATGTTCATGTTTCATAGCTGGCAAGGGTAGTATGTGCTCTTGCCTTCCTTGATATGTAAATGTGGTAAGAAACCACAACATGAAATAAATTTTAAAAATTTACCTGAAAGTATTGTGGATAAATAACCTTTTTTTTGTTTGTTTCTTTTGAGACTTCAAACTTGTGGATATGGCTGTTTCTTTTTGGGACACGGACATAATCACTGCAGTTGTGTCAGAAGGGAATGCTATGATAACAGCAAACAGATTGCATGAGGGGAACTTCTAAAAGGCATTTGGTGACAAATCCACTTGTTCCAAGTCTCACAGTAAGATGTAGGATGACAGTATTTGTTTAGTTAATAGACTAGAACTTAAAAGTGTCATCTGCTGTGGCTAGAAGTTTCAATAAAGTACGTTTATTTACTTGGTGACTCAACAGCAAAAACTGAATTTCATCTTCTAGGTTCAAGCCACTAATGGTGACAGTTGGGAAACTTAGAAATAACATGAATTACATGGAGCCAATGATCAGTGTCAGCATTGGCATCTATCTCAAATCCTATGTCAGGATCAGAGCCTTTTCTCACAAATTATTTACTTTGCAATTGGGTCAAACATCTCTTATGTCACATCGTAGGAGCTGGCTTTAACTTTTTCAGGTTTTAAACACCGATTGCATCCTTGGTCTTAGCATAAAAACGTCACAAACTCTCTTTGGTTACTAATAAACTTGAAGAACTTTACTTGGTGGGGAAAAAATTGCTGAATGTACTAAGACAAAATATCATTTGTCTGTAGGACTCAAGGTGGAGTCTATATTCACGGCGACAGACTGACGGTCACATCCCCTGTGCTAATGTGGGTCAAGGTACGACAAGCTTTATGTAGTTCAACTTCTTCCTTGCTGTTAGGGAAACCTATTCCAAGCAGTAGCGAAACTCATCATTCAAACAAGCATAGTTCTTTTCCTTGTGTTTTGTCTCTTTGAAGTGTTATTTTGTGTCTTGGTACGTAAATATTAATGTTGCCAACCAACACAGTGCAAGTTGCTGACATTCTGAGGTTTTTGTTTGTTTCATTCTCGACTATTATATCATTGTATGCGTGATAAATCCTTTCCTGACTTGCCCTCATTTGAAAAAAAAGACTTCTGTTTTTCCTCATCGTTTTGTTTCATACACAAAAGGGCCTGCTGTCATTTTGCCTAGCTTAAATCTGTGGTTTTGTCGCATCCAAATGACTTGCGCTATTTATTTTAGAGTAAGCTTTGCGAACCAATTGATGTCTTAACTGGTGAGTGGTTAAAGGGCAATTTATTCAGTGATTCCCAGTCACTTTGGCTGCTGTTTATTTTGAAATGCAGCATTTTTTTCTATTTTAAAAGAAGGCCTTCTTGGCATCTGTGCAGATTCTACAACACTTGCTCTCACATGGTAAGGTGTAAATTTCTCTTAGTAGTGTGGTTTGAATAGTTAAGATATTTGAAAGGTCACAGAACCCTTGCTGGTGATCCACAGTAGTTGGTGAAGGTTTGGTAAATATTCCTGCGGTTGGTCTTCTGAACCATAATGAACATGAACAGTTGAAGTTATTAAATTAGTGGTACGATGATAGCGATATATGATGTTTCTTGGGAAATTCTGATGTTGTCCAGCAGTCCATTGTCAAGATAGTGTGGGAAATGCTGACCTGAATGAGGCTGTGTAAAGGTAGATTAATTTCTGGTTTTAAACTTCAGGAAAATGTAGTAAGAACAAAATTAACCAAGATGATGAAAGCGCTAAAATTCACTTGGATTAGCCTTATATTAACGAGGCCCTTGAGTTTTCAGCTGACTCTGGGGCCAGTGGTATCAAGGATACCTTACATCTTGTAGGATGTAAGATTTTAGAGATTTCCAAAAGTAAACAGGAAAAGATAATCCTGCTTTGTGTCTGGCACTCTTAAAAGTGGCTTTTTAATTAATTGGAATTCATTAACTCTTGCCTCTTACTTAGGTTTCAAAGAATGAATCTTTGTGATTCAACTTGTGTAAAGATTTTTTTTTTTTCTGCTGTGTGTTTCAACTTTTCTTTTATGAACTCTTAGTTGGTAAATTAATTTATGCAAGTTCTTGAGAAATCCGTAGTCATTAGCTAATTTTTCATTATCTGCCAATGAACTCTTATCAGTAATGACATGAATTTACTGTTTAATTCCAGAGATTGTGAGTATGCATAATTTGATAGCTCGTTACAGTCATTCTTGATTCTTTGTTCTTGTAGGCCCTGGATACGATTTTGGAAAAGATGAAGTCTTCAGGCTTTAACTTCTCTCAAGTCAGAGCTTTGTCTGGTGCTGGCCAGGTTAGTTTATAAAGAAAAAACTCAGTCTTACTATGTCTCCTCAATAGAGTATGATGTATAGTGATAAATTTCATTTAAATAATTGTATTGCAGAAGACCATAATGACATCAAGTTAGACCAAAGCTTCTGTATAAGCATCCATGAAAAGACATGTTCCTCAGGGGAACTTAAAACCTGAAGCATACAAAGCAATCACTAGAAGGTAGTGGAGGATGAGGTTTACGGTGGAGTTGTTAAGATTAGTGTAGGGCATAACTGGTTGTTTTTTTGTTGTTTAAATTCTTTGTACATACAGGTTCTAAAATGACTGGAGTTATTTTGACTTTCAACATATCCAGGTGCTTGTGGTTATAAAGTATTAAAAATAGTGAGGTGCACAGTTTGCTAAAGGCGTAGTAACATCCTGTTGAGCACAGTTTTTGTAAGCTAGGGTAGAGATCTGCCTTGGAACAGCAAAAACCTAACGATGATAGCCTTTGATGCAGAAATGACAGAGACGCTGGCATGATTGAGCCTGTAGTGCTTAGTGGCTTTTTTCTGAGGTTTATAAAACCCATCCTGACATTTTAGTCAGTTAGCTGGTCTCCTAGTACTCCAGTGAAACAAGGAAGGCCTTTACAACTTTCACAGATGATATTTTGGGTGAGGACGGCACCAAAGCGATAGCTAATTCTGACACATGAAGTTTAGGTTACTCATCTTGATGTATCTGAGACTAATTAATCAAAACTCTTGCTTTGATCTCCATGTTTCATTGATTTCGGCTGAAAGTCTGAGCAAAGTGTCTGAAAATCATAGCTGATATCAAGGCTTTGTTATGAATTCTGCAGTGGAACAGAAGTTAGGGACTGTCAGGTAACCCCGGTGAAAAAAAAGAATCACCTTTCCAGATTGCCCATATTCTGTTTTACCCAGCCTCCAACAACTTCAGAGTATCAACTTGGTGCCATCTTCAGATTCTTTCAGCTAGAATGGATTGCATTTAATTGCCCCCTTCCAACCCATGTTGTCTCTCTCTCTTTTCTCTTTGAAGAACCTTGTCTTTATGCTATGACCATTGCAGAGGTGCACTCCTGTGCCAGTGTTTGTCCCAAAGAAGGGACAAGCTTGGTCTTGATTTTCTGCAGAAATGGCAGAGAGGCGTGAAATACAATCTGGATGATGCTGGGGTCACGTACTCTGTGCCCAGGGGGTTCTGTGTGCACTGGGTGTCATCAGAACTAGTAGTGGGTCACTGGGTGGTGCTTTGCAGTTTGCCTAGGGTGTCCTGCAGGTGCACGAGAGGTGCCTGGCTTGAGGAAGCTGCCTGAGAGATGAAGCTTAAATAACCTCAATATTATGCAGTCTGTTCATGGTGACCGGGGCAGGTGTGTAACTGAAGAATCTGGGGGCTGCGCTGAAATAGCACAGAACTAAGTCTTGCCTGTGGAGCCCTGGGTACTGCTCAAAGAGCTCTCAAAGAACTATCTACTGCCATTAGTATAATAACAGTTCTCACTAGAAGTTGCTATAGTTCAAAATCATTGTGTTCAATCATAGCTCAAAATCATCATTGTGTCTTGACTTCTACATTTTCTGGTTTAGTATGTGCTTTACCTAATCCTTAGTAGTCTTTTAATGAGGCGCTTGATTTGGAAAGGGGCATTTTTGGGTCCTAGTTTGGAGAGGGTTCTCTGTCCTTTAGAGTTTGAAATTCAGGTCAGGATGTGAACTTTGTGGCTTGGGAGGGTGTCTTCAACTTCTGTTTCTGTACTTCCTGCAGCAACATGGGAGTGTGTACTGGAAAAAAGGAAGCATCCAAATTTTAAAGAATGCATCGTCCAAACTGCCTTTACATCAGTCACTAAAGGTAACATGCACGAACGAGCTCTGAAGGGAGAGCTACACTGTCACTTTTCTGATCCTTTGGCGCTGTTTTTCTCCTTGCAAACCTTTCCTCTTGTATGGCTGAGTGGCATGTCCCTACAACATAAAGTGAAATGTGCTGGTTATTCCTTCAGCTCCTGGGCTTCTGACATTTCCTTTTCCTCCTGATTGATGGTGCATTAAGAAGAGTGTGACCAGCAAGTTGAGGGAGGTTCTCCTCCCCCTTTACGCTGTCCTAGTGAGGCCACATCTGGAATATTGTGTCCAGTTTTGGGCTCTCCAGTTCAAGAGAGACAAGGAACTACTGGAGAGAGTCCAAGGGAGGGCTACAAAGATGCTGAGGGGACTGGAATGTCTCTCTTACGAGGAAAGGCTGAGAGACCTGGGGCTGTTTAGCCTGGAGAGAGAAGACTGAGAGGGGATGCCTATCAATATCTAAAGGGTGAGGGTTGAGAGGATGGGGCCAGATTCTTTTCAGTGGGGCCCAGCAACAGGACAAGGGGCAGTGGGCACAAATGGGAACACAGGAAGTTCCACCTCAAGGTCAGGAAAAACTTCTTTACTGAGGGTGGTGAAGCCCTGGCCCAGGCTGCCCAGAGAGCTTGTGGAGCTTCCTTCTCTGGAAACTTTCAAAACCCACTTGACAAACTTTTGTTTAAAAAGAAAAGAAGGGAGGAATCAACGTTCCTCTTGAAGACCCTTACCTTCCTTACTTCAAGATCAGAAAGGACGGTGGTATGTTGAAAGCGAGACATTTGTGTAACTGATCTGTTAAAATTATTAATTTTGGAAACTTCTGTGCAAGACTCATGGAAATGGAATTTAAATGCCCTCTGGTGATGTACTAAGCCTCAGTTGCATTTTCAAGTGGTTATGCCAGTCAAAGAGGAATCTGTTAGTAGAGCTGTGGAAAGATAATCTGATTATTTAGAGAGGTGTTCCAAAAAATGGGCTAAACTTGCATAAAAGGGCCTGGGGCTTTGGCTGCCGAAGGAGCGTACTGAGACATCGTGCTGCGGGGTATGTCAAGTAACAGCAGAAAAAGCCTGTTGCTTCCCTCTGGTGTGAAGCTTGGGTTAAATGTTTCACCACTGACCAACGTGCTGCCCAGTAGCCACTTCCCCATTATTACTGTAAGGTGATCAGAAGGCACATCAGAGAACTGAACTGTGAGCTGCTGTGTGGGTCTGTGTATTGCTATTACTCTAGCAGGGACTTCTTAGAGGTCAGGCTTACTAAAAAAGGATGTTGTTTGTTGCAGGATTGTTTTTCTGTCAGTAACAGCCCCATCTGGATGGATTCTAGCACAGCTTCCCAGTGCAGCGCTCTGGAGAAAGCCGTGGGGGGAGCACAGCACCTAGCAAGTATCACTGGTTCTCGAGCCTATGAGGTAAGGAGGATGGGAAGAAAGTCCTCAGCAGAGTCTTATGATAGACACAGTTCTGCCATTACAGTGGTACCGCAGGAGATAATGATCAGCCGTTAACTCTTGAGAGTTTTCGAAGAAACTCCAGTGATAACTGTGCTTCGCAGTGGTCTCATCAAGGAAGAAGTAGCAATTTTAGAGTGAAATTAGGCAAACACAGGAGGAAGCAGCTGGGATGAAGTGTTCCATTTGGCCAGTGGTTCCAAAATACAGTGTGTGATGGCCATGCGTCCTATGTCAGAGCCTGGTTCTCCCCTGGGAGCTCCTGTGCAGCCCCATCTCCTTTGAGATGGCAACCCAGTTTGTGTTACAGGTTTGCTTGGTGTTCTGACTCCACTGTTTGTGGATCACTGCTCTAGGTTACCTCTGCAATTAAAAGATTGGCCTTTTAATGTTCCCTGAAGGCTAACAAACAGCTGTTGACCTGAGAGAAGTGTTCTGAAGTTGCGGGCCGTATCAGAGAGCACTCTGCCACTTGGCTCCTCTTCCTGACACTTCCCTTTCCTGTGAGTGTGGCAATTAGTTCTGGAGTGGGAGTGGGGCTGTCCCCTGAGCATCTCAGCACCTGGCTACTCTTAATTTTGGTTCAACAGAATAAGGCTCTAACCTCCCTAAGTTGCTGATTCTGTTTTTGAATCATTGTTCAAGGTTTATGGCCAGAATTGAAATCAGGCTTTGCACACCACTGGCAGTAGATTTTTAACTCGCTAAAGGTTAAAGTGTCAGAGGTTTTTATTTTTTTTTTTGTATAAATAATTATTCTTACAACTATGATTATAACTATGATTAGCCTGTGCTGGAGTTGCTTCTTTGAGTATGAAACTGTGCTTTGCTCCCAATTCCCGCTCCGCTTTGCCTCACAGAGAGGTACATAGGTTGAGTAGCTTAAACCTTTTCAAGGATTTGAAGGCAGCCTTTGAATTGTGCCGGTTGCTATGCACAGAATAAGTGTGATTCATTCCATTGAACTGTCATTTCTGAAATGTAAATTATGGATAGTAATGCTTTTTCACATGCTTTCTTTTTTTTCTGAAGGTGAGCAAAATTCTCATAATGAGACTATGCGTTATAGCCTGTTTAGTGCAGATTGCCTGCTGTGCACTGACTTTCATCATGCATCAGGCAAATTAAATATCCAAAGTGCAACGTACTGAACTCATTACACAGAGTTAATGATTATTGACTCCATTTAGGGTTTGTGTTTCTAAGCATTTGCGTTTCTTTCTCAGCGTTTTACAGGAAACCAGATAGCAAAGATTTACAGCCAGAATCCTGAGGTCTACATGCAAACTGAGGTTGGCTCAACTTCAATACATTTATTGGAAAACACAGTTGAAATTTGAAATTAATTTTGTGGGGATGTTTTTACAGACTTTTTACTAAAGAGTGTTTTGATTCTTATGTTTGATTTTTAAGATTAAAATAAAAAATGTGATTATTTTTTATTATGTTAAATGCCTAGTCACTAGGCAGATAAAAATTGGGCATCAGTTCTCACTTAAATGTTCTATTTAACACATCAGGCTCCATTGTGGAAAAAGTTTAAAAAAAAAATATGCTTTGAATGGTAATAAATTGTATTTACAGCAGTTTGAACACAAGTGGGTAATTAAGCACACAGTGAATTTTTCCTACTTAGAACTGGCCATTTGCATGCAGGAATGGGATTGCTCTGCCCTACAAAGCTGGTGCGGGTGTGCGCAGGAAAAAACTGCAATTGTTTCCAGCCTTTTTTCATAGTTTTTCACTTTCGGAGCTACTTTGATCCCATTGTTAAAAATGAATTGCGTTGTGTAGTTGGTTTCCTCCTGATTTTTAATTTTCAGAAATCAGCTTGCAATGCCATTATTGTTTCAGTCTGAGTCTGCATCTGGCTGTGACCGAAATGCCATGGTTTGAAGCAAGGTGAAAACTCCATGCAAATATGATGTAAATGAGAGACGGACTCCTATCCTGTGGTTAGAATATGCCCAACATCCACACCCATGAAGTCAGGCTGCTCCTGTTTTTGTCTTGCTGTAGTTCTTTATATCAATCATGTGGTGTGGTTTTTTTGTTTTGTTTTGTTTTAAAAAATCTCACTCCATATGAAACAATTTCATGGGGAAACGAGTTGCAGAATTGACTCTGTATTTTGTGGGAGAAGGCTTCATTCTGAATACTTTATTTAGGACATTTTCATTGACCTTTACACTAGTACATTCGTAACCTTTACGCTAGTAAGGTATGGGATGAAGCAGAACACTAATACAGTCTGAGCGTAAGATTAAATGTAGAGGAGGATACACTAATGGGGGGAAAGTGGATCTGTGGGACTGAGAACTAGCCAGACCAATTTCAGACGTTGAGGGCTGGTTGCACTGATGGCACCTTTTAGCAATAAAGGATATGCAAGATGTTCTGTTCAAGCACAAAATATCTCTATGCCAGTGCTGCTCTTGGGGCCCCTCAAGAAGCGCTTAGCAGTTCAGCAGTCACAATGACATGTGGAAGGTGGATGTTTTGCCTTCTGTAGGCCAGCTTGCTGAACTGGCTGATTCACAGTTTAACTTGAACCTTTTCCTTCCATTTCAGGCAGCTAGTGCCCACTGGGGCACCACAGAAGGTAGGCCTTCGTTATCTGAGCACAATATGATATATTCTTGGGGAGAGACACATGAAGAGCAAGCGCATCATTAAGTTTCCTGGCCATTATAACCACCTCTTAGAGCTCTGGCTATAGTCTGCCTTTGAATGCGGTGTGAAGCAGTGGTTTTGTGATCATTACTAAAAAACCTGTCACCGCTGGCTCACTCGACCAGTAGAGATTTGATTCTGATTAGATATTGGGCGACAATCATACCTCTTCTGAATTAGTCAGAGCATACAATAGGGAATTTGTCAGCTTTTATGCCAGCTTCTTGGGAGCAGGCAACACTTGATCACGCAGAAAGCTTGGCGGTAGCTGGTTAACTCGGTAGTTTGTATAGGAGACTGGAAGTGAAAGCAAGTTGGATCGGTGCATTGTGTCAGGTGGCTGGGGCATTTTTGGGCCAGTATTAGAAGCCCTACAGCTGGATTTAATGCATTGTTGGAACATACCTTGAGGCAGAGCTGCAGATAGCGGTTCAGTTCAAAGCTGATTACTGCCAGCTCCTGGGGCTCGCTCCTGGGAGGTCTGGGCTCTCAGCTGGGAGGAAGGTAAGAGTTCACATAAAGGTGGTAGCAGAGCCTTGCCAGAGCTGCTAAAAAGCTTACAGAGCTGTGCTCTGGGTGGACCAGCACATGGCTTCTGGGTATTTCCCCTGTCGTCAACATACAGGATTTGGTTTTGTTGGTTGGTTGGTTGGTTTTTTTCTTATTAAGTGTTTTTCCTTGAAATTAGATTCTATGATACCCTGAAGTTGTGAATTAATTAATGATAACATAGCATCTGCTAATACACTAGGTGTATTTTGCATGTTTCAGAATGCAAAGCTATTAACAGCTTTTATGATGGGATTAGATTAATATCTGCTGTGTTACTTAGGCAGTAAGATATAACTGAATAATCCCAGGTATATTTCTGTGTGCTTTCTGTGCCTAACATGAAGCATCTGTTAACGTTTACTGCTTCCAATTACCTAATTGTTTAGTTTCTTTGAAGTGACAACTGATAGGACTCACTATTTCACTTTTTCTTTCAGAGAATCTCTTTGGTTAGTAGTTTTGCAGCTTCCCTTTTCCTAGGAGCTTATGCACCCATCGACTACAGCGATGGTAAGTGTGTGAGTTTTTCTCATAGTAACAATTCAACAAGAAAATTTTCCTTTCCATCCCTACCTTACATAAAAGGGGGACAAGGTCTCTGCTATTTATTTTTGGTTTTTAAACTTTAATAACAAGTGTATTAGATTTTAAGCTGTTACTCCTTTCAGTTTGGTGCTGCTCTTGACAGTGCTGTCTGCTCTGCTTATTTATCCCCATCATCCTGTGATTCCCATTTCTATCAAATGGATCCACAGAAAATTTCCTTAAATGAAATTGTACCTTTTTTCATTACTTTTTGATGTATAAAGGAATGTTGAAATATCTATTTAAAAGCATGAAAAAGTTGTGGCTTTTTAAGCTAGGCTTCATAATTCTGGTGTTTGTTGTTTGGTTTTGCTGGTTTAGCGCTGAGTTGCAAGGGATGTGAACACGATGTGTATTGTGATTATCTTCCCCCTCACCTAACTGGGGTATGGATCTACAACAGAAATATCTTTTTGAAGTGAACCAGAGAAAAAAACATAAATAAGCAAAAAACCCCCTAAACTCACAAAAAAAACCCCACCCTAACCTTCCATATCTCTCTATTCATCATAACAAAGACAAAAAAGTGACAAGGCGAGTGTGCCTTCTTTTCTGTTGTATGTTATCTCCCTTATCCAGCTTTTAAATAGCAATTTAAAATGGCAGTTACAAAGGAAACCATTTTCCTGGGGAGCTGTGCTGTTATTTCTAAATAGCATTTTTGATTCCTGCTCTGAAACTAAGAGAAGATGTATTTCAGAGTGAAAGGTTAGATAACAAGGCTCTCTAAGGAATTTTTGCATTATAGAGCCGTAGCTGACACCCATGTATTAAGACCAACTCATTTTTTTTTCTCCTTTGTTGTTCCATCAAAGCTCACAGGAAAAGGCAGGACACCTCAATTTTCGCTAATGGACAACTTATTCAATATCAGATCTCCCAGTTATACTTGAGACCTTAAAAATTGCGAGGCAATCCATGCTTATTTTGCAGCAGTTATGAGATTATTACCTCTGTCTTCTGGTTGTTTTGTTAGCCATGGATCTTCGCAGCTGAACTTCTTTTTATTTTTTTTTTGTGTGTGTTTATTATTGGCAACAATGACACTTTGGAGATTTGCACTTTGCTCCTCGGTGGGCCCAAATACTGAGCGCTTCAGCTGCTGAGCAGAGCTAGCTCCATGTACTATGTTTCAAAGAAAGATGGTGAGATCTTCAAGGTATTTTTTCTGATAAAGGAATAAGTTGATTTATTTATTTTTCAATGAGAATGAAGTGTTAATTCTTGTTGAAATGTTTAAAAGTATAAGCATTACCAAAAATGTCCTGGTTTTCAGGTTGGGTTTTCTTTGGGTTTTTTTGGTAATGTTACCTCTGCCTTTTCTACTTCAAAGCAAGTGAGGGAAAACTGTACTTAAATTTCAGAACATAAACATTTCTGTTTCATTGAAAACCAAAACATTTTAAACCAAAGAAAATGGAAATTTACTTCACTGAAAAATTTTCTTAGAAAATATATTGGATTTTTCAAAGCACTATAGGAGAGCTTTTTCTGTTACACCTCTGGATATTTACGGAACTTGAATAAATGTTATCTACTCTTCAGAGCATGTAAGATTATTAAATCTTTGTGTGAAAAAAGATAAGAGAACTAAGCAGCATGTTGTAGTTCTCTTTGCAAGACAAAAGGTTTTTTGGCATTGTAAGCCGTATTTTGTCTTGTTCATTTCTTTCTTCTGTGAACATAATGAGAGAGAATTCTAATTCCAGTAATAAAATATAATTATGAAGTATGCAGTAGTTATTTGGATCCAGCTGAAAAACTTATTTTATTGTCATTTACGATTTCTTGCAATTCACTTGATCTTTTATGTTGCACCTGTATATTGTAGTTTAAAATGCATCTCTCAAAATAATGTTCAGATAATAGACCTATTCTTCATTTCTGTAGGTTTAACTTCAGGTCATATTGTCTTTAAAAGACCCTGTCAAATTGTTTAGCTCTGCACAATAACTTATCTGTCTAAATTTGCAGGTTATTGTGGGCAATGTGCTATTCAGTTTCAGGATTTTTTTTTTTTTTTTCTTTTTTAAAGGTCCAATCTCTTAAGGTTCAAATCACTCCTCATTAAATGACTGAGCACCCTAGGTGATTGATTAAAAAACATCAAATTACATTCTGGTGGAATGAAGAATGATTTTCATTTATATTGTGCAGATGTTAAAAGTAGGATACATTTGGGACCTAAACAACTCGAACACTTGAGGCATTGTTTCTTTCAGAAGACACCTTAAAGAACAGCGATTCAGCTCTTGACCTAGAGAAGCTTTATCTTTTGAAATGCTTTTCTAAGAGCCTTAGGCAAATCATAGCTTAGCATACTTGTTTTTGTTGTTCCATCAAACAAGGATGTTTGAAGGGAAGCCTTTTCAAAGGGAGGCATGGTGGGCTGGACTTACTCCTAAGGTAGCTTGCGTGGTGTCAGCAGTTACACTGTAGGATTTTAGCTCACTGAAAAGGCAATCTGGAGTGCTGTGATACTGCTGCACTTAACTGCTTGGAAATGTATGCAAATATTGATCTTTAGTTTGTTGATTAATAAAACCAGTTAGTCTGAGTTGTTTGATCTTTGTCATGAAAGCATTTGGTTTTTTTCTCTCCCTGCCCCGCCTGGTCTTGAAGCACTTACATGTTGGTGTATGTAGTAAATACTAGCAAGTCCTGATTGTGCTCCTGGTCATTTTGTGTTAAAAGTCACTGGTGCTTGCAGTGAAATACTGAATTCTGTTCAGCCACTTATCGACCCTTTCCTCAGTCCTTACTAGACCGTGGCCTTGGCTACTGACCTTCATTGCTGATGGGGCATCCATTTGGAGTGACAAGTTGAAGGGCTGCTTTTGGTCTTTTTGCCCCCCCCCCTTCTCAGTTCTCAGATTATTACTTCTTTTATGTTATGCTTAGTGATGTAGATTACGACTAGAGGTGTGTCAGTTAGGAACTTGCTGCACATCCCCCCCTGTATAATCAGAGGAGAAAGCGAAGCGGTTCTGGGGAGCGTTCAGCTTTGGTTTTGATTTTCCACTGACTGGAGATTCTCATGCCAGGTGCCCACAGTTGGACAGGATGAATCCAGGCCAACAGATTGATGATAGTTCTTGTAAAATGGTTGTTTCACATCTTTTAAATGAGTTTCTCAGGGCAGGGTAAATTAACTCTTCTTTCTTTTTTCAGGGCGTAATAAAGTTTTTGTCCCATTGTATCTACCAGTCAGTAAACTGAAGTGTTGTTTCTGTGTAATATAAACTTAGACCTTTTCAGTTATAAAGGTTCGTGTTTTTCCTGTTTTGTGCAGGAAAAATTGGAGGCTCTCCTTACATCTTGCAAAATTGCACTGGAGGATACTGGTTAAATGTTTCTCTGGGCTTGTGGGGTGAGGAGTGGAAAGATTTTAAAACAAAACAACACAGAAAACAACAACTAACCTATTTGTTTAAATATTTTGTTGCTCACTGATTAATTTGACAAATGGGTTCTTGGCCTTTTAAATGAGGGACTTTTCCAGGAAAATGTGTAGATTTACGTATTTCCTCCCAGAAAGCCTTGTTATACCTGAGAGCTTGCAACACGAGGCTGCTCACACCCTCGGCCTCTGGGAAGTGCAGGCAGTGATGCTGGGCTCAGTTTACCCCTGGAAGGAGGGGATGGCTAGATTTAAAAAGTGATCTCGCTTAGAGAACTGGTAGAAGCCAGAGCAAATCCAGCCATCTTTCCTTTTTTGTGGGTGGTAGCAGTTTTGCTGGCAAAAAAGGGAAAAGCACCTTTTACCTGTGGGAGTTGTGTTGCACTTTGTGCTCTGTCAAATTCCTGCAGTTGCGTCATAGGGCAAATAAACCAGCGCATAATTGAAGCGTGTTTAATTTGCCTGAAATGGGATTGATTGCTTTTAAGAAATTTCATTATATTTTTTTATGTCATTAAGTATTATCCAAATACCGCACTGTTCGGCTTGTGTTATTCCAGTGTCTCAGCTGGAGCATGCAGCACTTTTCATTTACAACACTGGGAAGCATTAGGTCCAGACCTTGTTGAAGGTGCTTAGGGTTGGACTGCACAAATATATATAATCATTTAGGTTGGAAAAGACCTCTAGGATCAGCAAGTCCAACCTTCATCTAGACATCTCCCTGACCACTAGACCATGTCCCGAAGTGCCACATCTACTCGTTTTTTTAACACCTCCAGGGATGGTGAC
>JAVSBS010026329.1:80184-113087 GCA_033124195.1 Coracias cyanogaster | reverse complement strand
CACCTCCAGGGATGGTGACTCCACCACTTCCCTGGGCAGCCTGTTCCAATGGCTAACCACTCCTCCAGTAAAGAATTTCTTCCTAATGGCCAATCTAAACTTCCCCTGGCGCAACTTGAGGCCATTACCTCTTCTCCTGTCGTTAGTTACTTGGGAGAAGAGACCAACACCGGTCTCACTACAACCTCCTTTTAGGCAGTTGTAGAGAGCAATGAGGTCTTCTCTCAGCCTCCTCCTCTCTCAGCTAAACAATCCTGCTTCCCTCAGGTGCTCCTCATAAGTCGTATACTTTGTTTATAAACATTATTAAACTCATTATTAAGCCTATGTAAAAAAGGCTACTGGGGGTTGATAGGGAGGGCTCATTTATGCGTGTGTGTGTGTGTGGAGCATGTTGAGCCCTTCTTCAGAACAAGAGCACTGCTAGAGCTAGTGATGTGCTGGCTGAGATGTGGGTTACATCCTTCCTCTTCATCTATATCACAGCATTGTAAGCATTTTTTCACAGACACTGAATGTGGGGTGAACCTCACCATCTTTGCGTTTTCTGTACCTTAAAGATGTACCAAGTGGAAGTGAGTTTTAGGTGTTTCACTGTGCTCACCTGAGAACGTGGCCGTGTTTCTGAGATGAGTAAGTCGTGGGCTAAACAGTATTTGAAATGAAAATGCTGTTAATCTGGAATAAGACTAATATGTCCCTGAACAGTACTAAACGGGAACACAGATTTTCAAGTCTAATGAAATGTGCAATTAAAGGCATCTTACTAAATGTAAGCGAGGGATGTGGAGTGCTCATATGTTATGTAGATTCGGCCACTAAGCACCTTCAATTAATTTTTAAACCAGCAATAAAATAGTGAGGAAAAAGCAATGAGAAACCCAGCCAAAACTGCACAGGCCTTCCTCAGATCTGGTGATAGTTCTGGTGAGAAAAGAGGTGACCAAATCATCTATCTAGGTTTTTGCAACCCAGACTTTAGAGGTGTTGCTCACGTGCATGAGTTGCAGATTTCAGTTGGGCTGTTTCTGGAGATCATGGCTTTGGTACTCAAAGCTGAACTTCCCAAACTAGCCTCAAAATTAGAGGCTAAGTTTGGAAATTTGACCTATTGCTTTTTAAAATTGGACTTCTAAGCCTTTATTTTGTCATTTCTGAAGAAGGAAAGATTGATATGGAGAAAGATTAGCCAATGTGGGTTTGATGCTTGTATGATACTCTGCTCAAAGGAAGGAGTAGAGTAAAGCCATACCATCTGGTGGGGAATTTCCTCATTGTTAGGTATCAGGTGAGTCCAACACACCTTCAAGTGGTGTTGCTGCATCACCTTTAGATAGCTGTAGTGAAATCTTTGTCTAAGGGGGCAGGTTTGAGGAGGAGTTGATGGGAAGGCATCCACATTCTTTTTTTTCTTAATTTGGAATAACTGAATTGTCTAGCACTTTGTGCATCACAGAAGCTTTCCTGCTACCTTTACAGGTGAAAGCTGTCCGGAGGCTGAATTATTAGTATCCTTTATGCTTAGAAGAGCTGAAACAATTACCTCTAAATGTAAAATATACGTCTGTACATTTTCTGTAGCCTGTAACAACGTGCAACTTTCTGATACAATGTGGCCATATGTTTAATGATATATGCTTCCTATTTTGATCTGTCTGGTAGGTTCTGGTATGAACTTGCTGCACATCTGGGAAAAGGCATGGTCAGCATCCTGCCTTGATGCTTGTGCACCTGAATTAGAGGAGAAGCTAGGATGCCCTGTACCATCCCATTCAGTCCTGGTATGTACCTTTCTAGAAGAGTTGTAAGCAACAAATAGGGCTTCGTGCTGAGAATTCTGCTAATAGCCCTTTCTCGGAGTGTATTTGTGTGCGCGCACAAGCGTGCACAGTTATCCTCAGAGCTACGCTGCTTGATTAATGTTTCCAGGTGTGTTGTGAATGCATATGCCAGAGCAGAAACAGGCATCTTTGAAAGCTGCTAGCTGGCGTCTGTCATAGCTTTCATTGTTGATCTCCTTGGGTTGTGGCATGCCCTGGGCTACGGCGAGAAAAAATTTGGTGGATGCTCCAGTGATAAGAGTCTTTGGGGTCCTGTCTTACGCACGCAGGCACCTGGTCACTGCAGAAACGGTGCACAGTATTTGTTACTGCAGAAACAGAACCCAACATTTGCATTTCTTGACAGAGACCGTGTTTTAAACTATTTGTAGCGTTAATGAGGTAATCTTTGTGAATAATTTGGGATATTTAAAGCTCCTCTGTTCATGTAGCATAATGGTGAAATCAAGTCAAGCTGCACATCTCTTAGAGAAAATGAATTTAGTCTTCTACCCAGCACAGAAAGAGCTATTGCTTTAGCAGATGCACGTTTAAGAGAGTGTAGACACCTATCACCTGATCCCTCTGAATTCACTGCTGATCTTCTGTAATGGAGAGGAACATATTAAAACGTCATTATACATGTCTTTGTATTTTTTACAGATAGTTTTTCTTTTCTCCTGTTTTCTATCCGACTATCAAATACAGCTTAAAAGAATACAGTTCTTGACCCCTAAAATAATAGGGGTCATATTCCAGCATTTGATGTTGTGATGTATATTAATGTTGTGTTTCCTCTTATGTTTGCATTGAATTTCTAATTTCTATGTATTAATATTCATGTATGTGTGCAAAACAGATGGATGTGTTTATGTTACTTGATGTGAATAACTGTAGAAAGACCCAAAGCTAAAATGCTGCTATTTACTTAACCTATTTCAAAATCTAATCTGAGGGTATTTGTACGAGGGTCTCAACAACAAAAAAATGGGTTAAAAATCTTTAAAATATTAATTCATACTTTAAGCACACAGAAATTATTATCGTAGCTGCTCTGGGGTTTTTCAGTTCTATGTTACAACACATTATGTCAGACATTGCAAGATTATTTTCCATTTTTTGAGCTTTTTTACCCTCTCTCTTTCTTTCTTTCCTTAGGGGCCCATTTCTCCATATTATAGTCAGCGTTACGGGTTTAGCCCAGACTGTAAAATAGTAGCATTTACAGGAGACAATCCAGGTGAGATGATTAAATGTGTAAGATTCAGTGAATATGATTATTTATGTACTAAAGTTCTAAATCAATGCCATTGAGTCTCAGATGCTCCCTATACAGTGAAAGAACATAATGTTTATCAGCATTAATACCTTTTTCCAACAGCCTTCCATCACTGGTTCTTCTGAGATGTAGACATCTTGGATGAGCCGAGTATGACAAATGAATTCTCTTTTGCCTGATAAGTAGATGTGACTTCACTTGCTGCTTGATAAGTTTGGGTTTGGTTTTGGTTTGCCTGCCCCTTGTTACTACAAATTGCTAACATTGTAACTTTGAAAATAGGAATTTAAAAGTTGCTGTTACATCTTTTCAGACAAAAAGGTGGAGATAGATCTCATAGGCATTCTCTAAGCGCTGTTCTTTTGTCAAAGTAATAGATCTTGGTATAAGGGAAGCTGTTAATTTAGGGTCAGCTTTTTGAATCCTGGACATAGTTTCAGGGTAGAGCAAATTTGTCTGTTTCTCAAGACTGTGAAAATAAAATACTTATCCATAATCCAGTAGCATATGCAGCTTTGACTCAAGATGGAAGCCTCATCATAGTATATTTTACATTCCTATTCTGGGAGATGGTTAAACTCTGCATTTCCCACAAGTCCAATTTTTCTTCCAGAGATTCAAATCCCGCTTAGTTGAAGAGTTATGTGAGTAGTCTAATGGAAGTGGGAGTGTTTCTCCTTTGAAGTGTGTTGTTAAGTGAGGGTCCACTGGATTTAAAACCTGAATACATGAAACATTAGGTAATGATGCAGTTCCGTAGTCTTTTGTCTAGAGAGTTTTTATTTTGTTTGAAAGCACTCCTCCACCCAAATGCTCTGCCAGTCTTTTACAGTGTGTAGGCCAAGGCCATCATGAGCATATTTGCCATTCATATTGTCCTTTGAGATGGTGAATGCCACCTATCATCATGTCTCATACAACATGCTATAATTGAGTCAAACAAGTAACTTTTTGTCTGGTGTTCTGACTTTTTTTTGCTTTCAGCATCATTGGCAGGGATGAGACTTCAAGAAGGAGATATTGCGGTAAGTCAAAACATACTCCTGAGAACTCTCCATATCCCTGAATAAATGAGATACACAAAATGTGAAATAGCTGTAGGGTATCAGTTAAATTTATCTGCTAGTGTTGATTTTATGTTTATTGGATTCACACTTGTTTTATTCCTGTCAATCTGTAAGATGCCTGAAAGATTTTAAGTAAACTCCTGTGACTATTTTTAACTAATGCTCCAGACATTAAAACCTAAGTCTCCATCCAGCATGTATTTCACTGGCGTGACAACCTAAGTCAGAGCTAGCTTCAACACGAATCCAATTGACTTAATGTGCAATTTAAAAACAATTAGTGGTAATAACAAATGGTTTTAATTTAATTTCTGTATTGCTTCCCATGCACATTGTGATAATGCCTCAATTATTTATTTTTTTTTCCCCGACAGATTAGCCTTGGCACAAGCGACACATTGTTTCTGTGGATCCAAGAACCAACTCCTGCCTTAGAAGGTCATATCCTCTGCAATCCTGTTGATTCTCAAACATATATGGCACTTTTATGGTAATTTCATTTATTTTTTTGTACATCTGGGATCAATAGCGTATATTTCTTTCTCTGTGTTAGTGTTTTTTATTTCTTTTGCAAAGTGATAATGAGGAGAACATTCAGCATTCTGTACGGTATATAGCAATCTACTGCTGAAACATTTGCATCAATGTTAGAGCATTCCTGTTGTTTAATTTGAGAAACTGAAACTGCAGAGTTGTGGAGGATAAATTCTCACGGCAATAAAAAGCTGACATTATTTTTACCTATCCATGGAGCCAGTTTGCTATGAAGCTAAGGTAATGCATTTGATGTACAGAAATAACAATCTCCTGAAATACAATCATGTGGAATGGCAGAAGCTCAACCGGGTTGTGTAACTTCTGCACCCTTCTAGTGGTCCAGAGGGGTCGTAATGGGGCAGGTGAAGCTTCCCTTTTCAAAGAGGAGTATAATCAGTGCTGTTCAGGGATGTATTAGGCTGTGCATGTGGAAAATTCTGAGATCTCAAGAAACCCAGCTGAGAGAATGATCCTCATGGTAGCTTTTGGCTGCTGTGATAGGGGAATTGTTTGGCCCCTCCCCAGCCAAGTAGGTGGAAAGGTGGCCTGAAGTTATATTTTTCTCTCATGGAGTCACTGTATTCAGGGCGAAAACTTCCAAAACAGATCATAGCGTTTAGGCAAATATTTACAAGTAATACATAGATAAATTTTGTGGCTAAATCCCCTGGATTTTGGGTGCCTGAAACTCAAAAGTTCAGCAAAGCTCAGACTTGCCCTTTAACAGCAGTGCTGAGGCTTACTTGTGCAGTAATAGGACGCTGTAGATGACAGTGGGAACAGTGCTCACGAAGCTGAGTTCAAAAGCGTGATGTCAGTTGTAAGTTCCTGAGTTTCATAGTATAATTTCCCAACAGGTTTGGTGGTTTTTTTTTTTTTAAATTTTCCATTCAAGTTTCTCTTTTACCCAATTATTTTCCCCGCTTTTGCTGCATAGAAGAGATATATAAACAACCTGTTTGTAGTAGGAAAGGAGATGTTAAGGCATTTTTTCTGAATAACTGTTACACAGCTTTCCTCTGGGTCTGAGTCCAATGCTGCAATATTTTGCAGGAGTATTATAGTCACAGTGGAGGCGAAGGAGGTGACTTATAAAGGGTGCAAAGACCATGAACACTGAACAGGTGCATATTTTACAGCATGGTTTTCTGGCTCTGGACCAGAACTGTGCAGATGCAGCCATGATGCTTTCCTTTGCCAGATCCTGGCATGGAGCTAGACCTCATAAGTCTTGTTGGACCCAAGCTGGCTCCATACCTGGTGCCATGCTCCTGAAATCATAAATGCAGCGTAGAGTCACTCTTGCTCTTCCTTTCAGAGTCACCTCAGAGTGGGTTTTTTAGCGCTGCGTCAGAGTACTTCTCTGAGGAGATGTCTTAGCTGTTCAAAGCTAGCCTGGGTTTAGCGTGACGTGCCAGGCTGGAGCTAAGCTGCCTCATTGGAGAGATACATACCAGCATCCCTGCACTGTGCACCTCAGCACGTCTTGTATTATTTATTTTCTCTCTTATCTAGTTTTCTCCCTATCTCTTTCTGTAATGAGTGATTGTATCTTTTAGCTTGCGCAGCTTTATTCAGCCGATACAATAAACACTGATACGGAGTAAAACAAGAAATTGCATTAAAGAATCTAGAGCCAAATGTTTTGGAAATGTGGTATGTTTGTGTGTTTCAGTTTTAAGAATGGCTCTCTGATGAGAGAGAGGATCAGAGATGACTGTGCTTCAGGCTCCTGGGATGAATTCTCCAAAGCCTTATCATCCACTGTTGCTGGAAACAATGGAAACTTGGGTACGAGCCTTAGCAGGGCTGGGAGTTCCAGGGTTTGCTTAGATACATACTTGAGAGGGTGCTATACCCGCTTTTGACTTGGGTCATGATAGAGGCCAAGAATTAAGTTAACTAGAGCAAGGGAATTTCCTAATGTGTGCTCAGAAATTCCGTGTTGGCAGGCTATGTCATGATAGTATTTTCTTGAAGTATTTGCTAAATAAGAAAATTATATTATGAAGCTCTTTTGGTCACTGAAGGGGTTTTAGTAGCATCTTAGCTGCAGAAATTTAAAACTATTTCTGGAGGCCTTCATTAAAGTTTTATTTCTTTTCCTGAAGACTCAAACCAAGTGAATTAAGTAGCTCCATATTATCTTTCTCAGCCATTATTCTAGAATCTTATTAGTGCGTATGGACAAAGCAGTAATGTCAGGTGATAGCCAGATTTCCTGCATTTTCCCCAATGTATGTCACAATCATTTCATCCCTGTTTGTTCTCCACATGCTAAGAGAATGAAATGTAACGAAATTATGATGATGGAAATATTTTAAAAATATAAACAAACCCATGTATTTGAAGTTTTACATTATTTTATTTCCTACAGTTTAACACTTTACAAGTGTATGGTATAGTTCTGAAATAAGTTATTGAAAGGTGAGCGTATGTGTAATCAGGATTAAAAGGTAACCGTTGCAGAGCTGGATTTGAAATCATCACCATCATCCTAGATCTGAATTGATATGAGTAAAATTAATTTAAAAACTGTAGGTAGAAAAGCTTTTAAAAGTAGCTATTTAAGCTATAGAAGACTTCAGTGCTTAGGAAAGCAAATTTAAGATACACTTTCTTGACACTGTGAGATTAGCACTGATTTTTTCATTTTTAGAAGCTTTGTTATGTTGTCTGTCAAATCCAGGCTCTTTGGGATATTGGAATGACCAGGAATCTCTTTTAACAAGAAGACAATTTGATTCAGGTGTTTCAGAAAATGGGAAGAAGTTATTCGAAAACCCAAAACTGTCACTTTAGACAGTATTAAAAAAATCAGAAGTCGGTCAAAATACTGTATCTGATTTCCAGGATACCAGGACACCGCCTTAAAGTTTTGAAATTTTATTATAGTAGATTCACTTGGGTATCTCAATCCCCTATAAAATGGGTGTTTCACAGAAATCATCCTCAATAACCTGCATGCTTGGACAACCCCTGGGTATGCATGTGAAAAACAGTAATCTCCATAATGTGAGTTCCTGAGCGAAGCAGAGCAGCAAAGTTAGATCCCCTCCCTTTTATCACTTGTTTCCTGCACTCCCTCTTGTGTCAGAAGATGCCCCTGCAGAAGTCTGGAGATGGGCAGAGGCATCTGATAGGATGAGGTTGGGATAATGAGAGTAACAGGGGTACCGAACAGGGAAGGAAGAGGAGTAACTGGAGGGTCCTGTTGTATCTGGGAAGTACCTGAGAAGGCTGATAAAACCAGCAAATCTACTTGAAGCCCTCATCTGCCAGGTTCAAGGTGGCAGCAGGGTCAGAAAGGAAATTTTGGGGATATACATTCCCTGGCAGGGCCTTCAGATGTGTAACCCACAGTGCTGCTTACTGACAGGTTTGCTTTTTGTTTAAACGAAAAGGTTGTGTGTGCTAAAGCACAGTACTACTGGGGATTTTTGGCTAATCATCCTAGTGCTCCTAGGGCAGCATACTCTTGTTCCAACATCTGAACCTTAGAAACTCTCCTTAGTTTCTTACCTATTCTGTTCAGTTTTCTATGCTCATTTTCTTTTTTTTCTGTCTCCTATCTTGAGTATCTTTTCTGACCAACCCTTCTTGCCAACACAAAGAAATCTTTTCCACACTTTTTGTCTAGCTGCCTACAAAGCATTACTGCATTTCTTCGGATCTCATCAAAACTATTCAGAGACCAACTCTGCTTCATGACTTAAAATATCTGATGTTCTCTAATAAGCTCATGAAATCTAATCAGTGCCTGAAGTATTCCGGTATTCCTGTACTCTTTTTTTTACTAACTGACCATTTTTTTTTCTGATAGTTTCTTTTTTTTTTTTTTTTTTTAATTTCACCCTTGCATATGACCTACTCAAACTATTTCTGAGATGTGTTATGTATTGTCTATGCTACTTGTTCTGGTGGATGTGTGCTCTTTTGCAGGCTTGTATTATGTTGTTTGCGTGCCTGGAGCCAGACATGCTTAAGATGCACATTTTTGTAAAGTAGTTAAATTAGATAACTAATTTCAGTCCATGCATTTAAGAAACAGGATGTGTAGTGACCCAAATGTCTTTCCAAATACATTATAAACATTTATTATTATTTTAGCTGTGTGCTGAAATAGAATTCCAGCTTTGGAGTAGGAGCAAACATGACACTCTTTAATGTTCATTGATGCAGGTTTCTACTTTGATGTGATGGAAATTACTCCTGAAGCAGTAGGGATTCACAGATTCAACAGAGACAACCAAAAGGTAGTAATAATCAAGTTAACGTCTCAGACCTTGAAGAGGTACTGTCAAGGCTTGAAATCTTTGCCTTTTTCTTTTCCTGAGGTAGTTTCCTTCAAGTTTCATTTATTGATGCAAGTCCCTGGGCTGATTTTCATAAGGAAGTATTTGGACTCTAGCTTAAGAGTGTCTACAGTGCAAAGTCTGAACTAGAACTTATATGGTATTTTTTAAAGAAATATTTCCGTTACTGGAAAATGTGGATTTACTGAAACCAACACTGTTTTTGAAACAGGATTAACTTTAAGCTTATTGAGAGCTTAGTACACTTACATGACTTAGTCCTCATCTGCTGCATTTCAGACACAGATAAGGATGTGTTGAAACTTCAGGCTATAATATTTTGTCTTTTATCTTGCTCTAAATGTGTATGTAGAGTACAAACCTCATTTTGCTGGCCTGCGTATCTTGGGGTAACCTGCAAGCTACATAATGGTATATAAGTAAACAACAGGCTGAAGTCGAATTAGAGTTAAAATAGAAATTATGTTATGGAAGAGAAAGTTCTTTGTATCTTTCTTCCGTTTTTCTGTTGAGGAATGGATGTTCTTTAAATGCCTGGTTTTCTGGGTGGTACTGAAGCTCAGGAGGTGTCTTTGATCAGTCACGACTCCCAGTCGATTAGACCTCACCTAAGTGAACTGAGATTGATACTATCTTGTGTTTGTAGTGTAGCACTAGTCTGTTAATGTTTGCTGTTTAAATGAATGCTTAATCACTTCTAGCTGTTACAGAAGTTGTAGGCACTTATTGTAGTGCATGGAAAAAGTAAACTTTTGTAATTGTAGTTCAATATTTTCCTACTTCGGTTGCCTTTCTTGTATTCTGGTTGATGAAAGTACAGAAAAAATGTTATATATAGAAACTAAATAAGTTAATGAAAAGGTTACATGGTTTCACTTCTGTGCAGACAAATAGATTTAAACTTTTGTGACATTGTTTAATGAATTTTATCTGCTTGCTTTAATTTTATGTTTTTTGAGGTATTGATTCTTAAGCAGCCTTTGGTGCTGGGAAATGCAGAGGGAAGAGTTTACAGCTTGCAGTAGAACCTTTTCCCATCATACATTGATTTCAAGTTTGATGGATTTGCCAACAGCACCGATGTTATGGGTTGCATTCTCTGTCACCAGTCTTTAGGTCCATCCTGTGTGTATGAGTGAATAACTGACAGCAGACTTCAGAGTGAAGGTTAGGATAATCAACTATAAGTCTGCCTTGTGTTTTTAACTGGTCTCCAGCTTGGTATTGTACACTGTGTAAAGTGCTTGTTAACTTAATGTATTCCCTCTTTGATACAGGTTTCAGACTTTCCAAAGGAAGTGGAAATACGAGCGTTGATTGAAGGGCAGTTCATGGCCAAGAGGATTCATGCTGAAAAGCTGGGATATAAAGTCAGTAAGTATGGTGAAAAGCTGCAGAATTAATGGCACTAGAGATCAAACACTATGATAGGAGTCCTGACAGCAACATCAGTACTGTGATTCTTGTCCTGCCTGATGGCTACAGAAACTGGTATGAATTCTAAATTAGCCTCTTGGAAAAATTTTTGATGTTGTGGTGGGGGCAAGTTTTTGCAGCTCTTCGCTTTCAAAGGACCAATGGTTTAACTTTAAGATTACTTCTTTTTCAAGTATTCTTGCTGTTTCTTTGTTACCGAGCTGCATTGTCAATTTTTAAGTTGTAACTTGGCCTTTGGTAGCTTGTTAAGTGAAAAGACCAGCCTTCTGCCTAAAGCACAAGACCATAACTCAGAACATCTGAAATCTCTGCTCAGTTCGTGGAACTGCCATAAGCTGGTCACTTAGGTCTTTACCTCAGTTTTCCGCTAATAAAGCGAAAGCCCTTTCCCTGTCTTGTGATTTAGAAAACGAGGTCCTGCTTCCTAGAATTTACAATGTGAATAGTTTTTAGCACATGGGAACAACAAAATCAGACAGTTCTTATAACTACGGAAGTGGGATCAGGTCATTACTAGCTGTGCAGTTCTACAAAAACAATAAAGCCAAGTTGGTAGGATGTTTTATTGGCGTTTTCTGTCAGTGTGTCAGCCGGTGGCATCTTAAAAAAATACTGAATTAACTCATATTGGTTTTTAACCAATGTTTTATTTAAAACGTAATATTATTTTTATTTACATCCTGACTCCTTCTTTACAAGCCAATCCTGACCTCCTCATTTACAAGCCATTGCTTGACTCCAACCTCCAGGCTTTTATCGATAGTCATGAAGGATAGATATTTTTTTATTATTATTTTTGAGAGAGAAGTCCAGGAGCTGAAAGTTGAGAAAATATAGAGATACTGGAACAAATCACGAGGCTTGGCAGCACCACCTAATAAATTTAAGCTGTAAAGGTTTTCCTGTTATATATTTTCTTATATACTTGAAACCATATTTATTTGGGGAGGTTATTTATGGAGACAGGCAGAGATTCAAACAGATCGTGTTCAAAATACCTCTTTATCCTTCATTCTTAGATTCTACTGCACCAAAGCTTGGCTTATGCAGCCTAGAAAACTCATGGCTGAAGAGGGTGCTTTTGCACTCTGAAATGTTGGGTTGAGACAGACACCACAGTGTGAGAAGAACTATTTAAGATACTGGACAACACTGACACAGAAAGAAATGGGTAGAAGTTATAGAATCATAGAATGGTTTGGATCGGAAGGGACCTTAAAGATAATCTAGTTCCAATCTTCTGCCATGGCAGGGACACCTCCCACTAGAGCAGATTGCTCAAAGCCCCATCCAACCTGGCCTTGAAGACTTCCAGGAAGGGGCCATCCACAACCTCCCTGGGCAGCCTGTGCCAGTGTCTCACCACCCTCAGAGTGAAAAACTTCTTCCTTCTATCTAATCTGAATCTCTCACCTCCAGTTCAAAGCCATTACCCCTTGTCCTGTCACTCCAAGCTCTGGTAAAATGTCCCTCCCCAGCTTTCTTGTAGACACCTTTGGTATACTGGAAGGCCACAATGAGGTCTCCCTGAAGTCTTCTCTTCTCCAGGCTGAACAATCCCAGCTCTCTCAGCCTGTCGTTGTAGGAGAGGTGTTCCAGCCCTCTGATCACCTTTGTGGCCCTAAATCTGTAAATACATTTAGGGCTAAGTAGGACAGCCAAAAACCTAACTAATTTTAGGATGTGGCTTAATAAGCTTTAAAAATGCCTTTTTTTTTTTTTTTTTTTTAAATGCTATATATGTCTACAGTAAAAGGGAGATGGGTGTGATTGCATTATGTTCGTGTAGATTCCTTGGAAGCTTGTATGCTTTTGTTTTGTTGCATCCCAAGGGTCTTTTAGCTATTTGGTAACTAACAGATGAGTTGCTTTAAAAAAGAACTGCCGTACGTCGTGTAGGCTGTGTGCATCTCCCACTTTTCCTTAGTGGTATTATTTAAATGTCATACTCTGTTATTTGTGTAGTGATGGCAGGCTTACATCTGCATTTGTTGTGTGACAGCTCTGACAACAGGGTGTGTTCTGAATGCGTTTCAGGGTACGGATGAGCATTGTGGGAATTACTCTGGTATTGCCAGACTTTCTCTTGTTTAATAGCTGCTGTTTTTCAAGGCTGCTTTTTTGTTTTTAATGTGATTTAAAAGCTTATTTATCTTTTGGATGCAATATACAGTCAGGACCCTTGTGTTTATTCAGTTCCTTTTAGGCCTTGTCTACATGGGGAATTTACTTTGTTTTCTCCAGGACTCAAGCTGATTTCCATTCAGAAATATAATCACAGCAGTGTAAATCCTAGCGTTGTTGTTGTTGTTGTTGTTTACTCCAGTGGGAGAACACAGTAATAACTGCTCGCAAGATCTGGAAAGTCATATGATGACACCTATTAAATTGATCTGCAACAGAAATAGAAGTGACACGGTCAGTCACAACAAATGCTTTGCTGTCTTGTCCTGAGGTTTGTGTGGTGCCATCTCAGTGGTGCAAATGAGTCAGAAACCTGGCTAAGAAATTCCCCAGCTCTGGCACCAAGGTGCTGGAAAATCATTTTGGCAGTCACGAACCTACCTCTCTGTTCTTGGGCCAAATGCAGTTTGGATGACTGTAATCTGAAAAGCAGCAGCGTATATGGAAGAGAATTTTGTAAAAATAAATAAAAATCTGTCATATAGAGTTCTTGGTTATGCGCTGTGAACATGACAAACATTAGATAATCCCCTAGAATTTCCTTTCAGTTAATGAATATATAATCTTGCCAGGAACAGTATTTTGAATCCTTGGTCTACCAAGGAAGAAGTGCAGCGATGCCGAAAGAGTGTTTTATATGTGATCTTTTGTTCCCAGTTCCATGCATCTGGTACGTTATAGATCTCACATAAATTACAAATAATAGTTTTTTAAAAACACACCTTTAAAACAGCTCTTGGGGTGCTGTTTGTACTCCCCTGCAGGCATGTGCCCAGGTTTCATTGTGGCTCCTGTGCCAGCAGAGGGCAGGGGATTCTGCTTCATGAATTTCTTCTTTGAGGCTGGGCTCTGTGTGTCAGCCTTGTTTTGCAAATGGCACAGAGTCACCAGACAGTCCTTGGGAGAAAAGTTAAACCTTGCATTAATCGTGATTTAAAGGTTTTAAAAGTGTGTGTCGCTCTGTTCTAATTGCTCTAATCTTTCTCAATCAGATTTTGGGGGAAATCATTCAGTAACACCCTGTATCCTGTTTTGCTTATGTGCTTAAGGGGTGGATAGAGAGTTGTGATCTAGAAACAAACAAGTGAAGTTTGGTCTGCCCCTGTTGTTTACATCCTCCGATTCAGAGATTAATGCAGATAAGGTGAAGGTTTGCTGTTCTGCCTTTATTGTCCTGAATTTTAATTGTATCGTAAACACCTTCTGTTTTGTCACTTCCTTTTTCTGCTTGCAGCCATCCCCTTTTGAAAGCCAAGCTCACAGCTGGAGTTCAGAGGCTGGTCATACAGACATGCTTGCTGTGTGGTTTGGAGACCCTCTGAAGTCAAAACCGTGGTAACTTTATAGAGAAATGACAGTGTCTGCAGCTCAGTGACACAGCAGCTATAAAGCTGTCAGCATTTCAGACTGATCTGCCAGTATATACTTTAATAATCTTGATGATCACTTCAGAGTTGCTTCCGTTCCTGACAAAGCAATCCTAAAGTTCATCCTAAAATTGACACTGACTGGAGACTATTGCAGTGGTCCTTGCTTAGACCAAGTGAAGCTGTCCTGGTGAATACCCACAAAATTGATTATTCTTGGGGGCAAAATCTACCTTCATGGCCACTGATGGGTGAAGTAAACATTGCCGTGATGTATGTTGTGCATCCTGAAGGAGAACAACTCACAGGTTCACACATATAGTCAATAGGTATTTAAATGATGTGCTGGTCTACAGGATAGAAACCTTCATGTCAATGGAAATCTAAGCGCTAAGTCTATACATCCTGAGTCAGATGTGTGCTAGAATTGTTTTAAATGAGCTTTTTGTGGGACTGCAGCAGCAGTTAATAAATCCTGTGTGCAGGCTGATGATCTGGGGTGGGGTCTGTGTCAAAGCTGTTGGCTTGGGACGGGGCTTTCTGTCTTCATGTTGTTGTGTCTGTCAGTGAGTTCATAGTACTCCAGTTGCCTGATGTGCTGTTTGTGTCACATTTGTACCTTTAGGAATCTGATTTTGCCACCTAACTGTCATCAGCAGGGGGAGATGGATAGAAGGTGCCACGTTTTACAAGCTCAAGCTTTGTCCATAAAATCCCGTGCTAGTGTTTATTATGTAATTTATAGTTTCTTACATACATAAATCCATCACTCGCAAACAATGTTGGTGCCCTGAATTCTACTGACTGTACTTGGTGCTTAAGTACCGGCTGGGGTGACACAGACATGCCCGTGGCTTTGTACTGGTGTAAAAATGAACCATTTTTTTCCTTAAGTGCTGTATGTTACCGACATTTCAGATGTGTGAAAGTACATCTTTCCGATTGGATATGCAACAGGATGTGTTCTCAAACAAAACAGCAGTCCTGCAGTGCTAGGAAAAAAAGGGAAATGTCAGAGCATGCTGGGCCTGACTCCTCCGTGGTCAGAGGGGAACTTACTTTTTCTGAAGAACTCAGTCTAAGATTACCTGAGGGCAAACTCCAAGCTGCCAAATTTCCTTTTTCTTCAGGTGGTGTTTTCTTCTGATGCTCTTTTCAGCAGGTTGAAGGTAGTTATAATGTGTGGCTCTTTGTCCACAGGGAAGGCAGTCTGATGGAGCAAGGGGAGCTCTGAAAATATCCATTATTATAACATGGAGTGGTTGTGTTTCATCATTCATGTTGTCGTGTGGAGGCACAGAAACCCAAAGGCGAAGCATGAGGCTGTCACTTCACAGCAAAGTGTCGGTCAGTTGGAGGATGAAGTGACCTCTCCAGTTTGGCAAGGCTAGCTGCCACTGGTCCTTGGGACACTCGGGGAATGGCTTTGTGTCAGGCTATGAGACAGGTTTTTCTGCTGGTGGTTGTCTTTGACTGACTGGCTTCTGTGATTGTAGTCTCCAAAACTCATATGAATTACCAGGAACACTGGGATACTTGTTCTGTCAGTCACCTTTGCCTTCTCCACTAAATGTGTTTCTACTCCAGTTATAGCAGTGTTTTGGCTGAAATGAGGAACACTGTGAGTGAGGCCATTTTGTAGTTGCATACAGATTAAATTGATGTTTATGCCCTGCGGGATTTAAATTTCTTAGAGAAATCAATACTAAAATGTTGTGTTGGCTTTGTGCTTGTCTCTTGCTGTTTGCTGCTAAGCGTGCTGATGGTGTTTCAGCAGTGTGAGGGTGACGGCTTTGTTGGGGCCTTTTGCTTCAGCAAGGGAGTGAAAACAGTTTAAAAATAATTGGAGGACAGTGCCCTAGATGAGAGGTTGAAGCCCTCTGTTTAAAATAATAGCGAATAGTGGTAGTGGTCAGATCGGAAAATACACTCCTTGCCATTAGATCTCGAGCCTATCTTTTTGAAGGAGGAGCTCAGAAAGTACTTTCAAATTCATCAAAGGCAGGATCTTCCTCCCAGATAAGGCAGTGATTCTGCTGCAGAGGATATTTGTATTTTCTGATGAAAGTTCTTTCTGATAAGAGTGCCAGTGTGAGATGGGCAATACCTTGGCAAGAACTTGACTGTATCCCCTCTTATGTTCCACCGAGCCTCAGACTTTTATCATGTAGCAGAGCCTTCTAGGCATGACCAAGCAAGGCTTGGTTTTAAGCCAGTGATCCAGAGTGAAAGGTTGGTTAGCTCATTACCAATTCCCTGACCAAGTATTTTACAAAAAAAGGCTTTTTATTATTACTTGGCTCAAGAGAGTACAGTATTAGCTGAACTAATTTTTAAAAGGCTTAGATAAAATGTCTCTGAAGGAAATGACCTAATGTGCTATAAGGAAGCTGCTTACGTGCTCTAGAATTTTTCATGCACTAACTATTGTCTTGCTTTTATTGTGTTTTATTGTTGTTCTACATATACAGGAAACGCACTGAAGACAGAAAATCTGAAGAGTTAATAAAAAAGATTGGAAGGGGTTCTATCTGTCTTTCTTTCCTGACACAATGATAAAATGTTGTCATTGTTTGAACAATCGCTTTTAATGTTTGGTCAGCAAAAGACCAAGTATGTAAATGGTTCAATTCCTGTGCCCTGATGTTAGGAGAGATTGTTTATGACAATGGGTGTACTGTTCATGCAGTGTTCAGAAAAATAGTCAAGCTGTCACTCCGTGGATCTCTGGAAGCTGGGGACTGGGAGATCAGTTGGGTTATCTAGTAAATCTCCTTTTATCACTTGTTTTTTGAGACTGATCTACAGTTTTAAATCCAATTAGATTAGCAAGGGAATTACATGATTGTAGTCTGTAAGTATCTTCCTGGGGAAAGGAAACCCTATACTATGGGACTCTTGAGCCTTACCAACAGAAACGTTACGGTTCAATAACTAGAAATTGAGAGTAGGCAAACCTCAAATGACAAGCAATGCGCAGATTTTTTGCAGAAACTGAAACCAAACAGCGCAGCAATTGACAGTGGTATAGTGAATTCTTTAGCACTGGCGGCTCTATGAACAAGATTGTTGTTTTTTTTCCTAAAAACAGGTGCTCTGGTCCAAAGACGACATTTATGTTATAGAAGGGTGAGTTCCAAGGATCAGAGTGGTCCATTCTGTCTCAGACACATGGGAATCCGTAAGAGATGCCATTTCTGGGAAGCCCACCTGATTCACAGCTATATATACATTGCCTGGTATTAATCACTTATACCAATAGCAGCTGCTGGTATCACTGTAAATGGTGCTCTCTTTGGATGATCATTCTGCTTGTAATACCACATTTACCTTGGCTGACACTTAGTGAAATGTTACATATTTATTATTTTTAATCTTTCTTCCTGTGTCTTGCTGTATTTTCATTTTTGTTGCTCAAATGTGACAGGCTTGTTAGTAAACTCTAATCGGCTCTCCCAGGATTCCCTAGTACCTCCAGCTGTCTTTCTTTTTTTTCTGGTTTAAGGTTGTTCAGCTTCTCTTACACACCTCACGTTATGCATCAGTTCTGAGCACTAAGTGTCTCAATGCTTTCAGCTGCATCAACCCACACTTGAGGTTTTTCAGTGCCAATGGGGGTTCTACCAGATAAGTCATTCTTTCTGTACCTTCTCTGTTTGCCTAGATGTACAGTGATTTTTAGCAGTGATTGTTGCATGAGATTAAGCAAGGCAGTTTTGCCTTTCTTTAAAGGAGTTTATTGCCCAAGTTTTTAAAGCAGTTATAAATATCTAAAGCTTTAGTTCTATCAGATTTTCATTTCCAGAGGACAGCTACTTACTCAGTGCTTACTCAGATTATCTCAAGAGAAAAATAACTAACCACCCTTGTAACATTTCTTGTTCAAGTGAAAAACCAAGTAAAGTTTGCACGTCTGTGGACAAGGGGAATTTTGTATTCCACTTGTATAACTTTAATTATTTAATGTCTGAAGAGAATTAATTTGGACAGCTTTTCTTTTTTCCTTATTTCTGGCCCATGGTTTTTAAGAATGTACAGGAAGGATATTTTTTTCCCCCACATTTAAAGTTTAATGTTATTTAGCCTATATGTGGTGTGTCTAATGTATACACTGGCAAGTGTGTGCATGGCGCATGTAAAATGACAGGTCTCAGCCCCAAGGCTTTCTCCATGCCAGTTGAGTCCAAGTGTAAAGGGTGGCAAAGGATGGGGAGCTCATAAAAAATAAGCTTCAAGTGCAGTGTGTACTTCTAAAGTTCTCTCTCTCATGTAAGAACAGAAATTTTTTAGCTTTGCACTTGGAGGCTGGAATTTGGGATCAGTGGCAGGACTGACCCGAAGAAGAAATACCGGAGGTGTGGAAGAGTGAGATTAGAGCATCCACAGCATTAAGTCCCTTAATGATATGGTAGGTGACATGAAATTCTGATCCTGGCTTCTGGACAGTGATAATGTTTTCCTCTTTGATGTTCAAAAGACTGGGCTTGACAGTCCCTTAGAGTGGCCTTCAGCTCATCAGTGCTATACTTTTCCTAGTTGCAATATCTAAAGAATGGGTGAAAGAATACAGAGGAAAAGTTTACTTGAGTCTGAAATTGTCTTTTTCTGACTGCACTTACAGTGACTGTACAGCATCAGACTTAAAGTAGGACTAAACTCAGGAGTACCTACTGAGCATTGTACATCAATTACTACTCAAGGAGAGAGTGACTTTAGAAACAGCCACTCCTCTACCACTTCTGTTGGGTTTAAAGCATTTGCCTTCCCTTTGACAATATTTGGAGCTTAATAAGGAATTTCAAGAAAGCTGGGAATTTGGAATTAAAGATAGAAGTATGTATCCACATACAAGCAAAGGATGGGTTTGTGATGGTTTTATTTTTGATAGTGATACAGTTCTTTTGAGGATATCTCTACTGCAGACAACTGGACTTGTCAGTCTTTATCTGAAACATTACTGAAGTGCAACTTCACCTCTGGGTGTGCCTGTCTTGGATGATTCCTCTGAAACGTGTAATTAGTAGATGTATTCAGAAGTTTGGGTGGATGAAAGTTTGATTAAGCCCCTGCTTGTAGAAATCAGCTAGCATCTCTCAAAAATATAAATCTGTGTGCTTTTGTATTTCCACTTTTGCAGTAACACTAAGTGAAAGAAACAGCTGCATGAGAACTTGAATGAGCTGGATGCTCTATCAGAAAAACTCTACTGGAAAGTGTTGGGTGTGTGCAAACACATAATACCGAGGTCTTTCTTTTTACAAAGCAACAGTATTACCAAAGGTAACGATGCCAAACAGTGTATATTCATTATAGAAGTGGTATCAAATTCCAGTATTATTTTGGACAACAAATGAACGGACTTGGAAATACATTTGATTTCCTTAGCCTGAAGTTGGTAGCCAGAGTTCCAGCGTACTTGCCTACTTAGTCAATGTACTTCATCACTGATAGCAGCTTTCTTCAGGGTGTTCTCATGTCTTGTTTTCAACAGGTTGAGATAAATTTTGTTACATTTTAAATATGGGCTTTGTTGGTAGAGGTTTTGGATTCTAGAGGTATCCATGTGCTGAAAGAAGGCTTCTGGGGGCTCTATTCCAGCACATCCTTGGCTGCCTCCTCTGTGTTTCCAGGAATGGGTCACTCAGTTCCTTCCCTCTCCATTTCTGGTATCTATTACCAAACAGATAAATGTCAATGTTTATCTGTACATAGGAATTTCCATGTACACATCTCAAAAAGTAATTACAGAAAGCTGGAGGATGCTCAGCATTGTTACAAATCAGCAAAGTATTTCAGTCCTTTCACCAGCCAACTTAAAACATACAAAACAGCAGAAAATGAAGTAATACATTAGCCTGTGTAGCAGCAGCCCTGTGAGTGGCACTGGAATGAAAGCGGTCACTGATCACTGAGCTGGAGGGATTTTGAAGGGTATTTTTAAAAGCATTCCCTCTCTTCACTCAGGGTGCTCTTGATCTTTTTCCTCTGTGTTTATTCTGGTCAAAAATGAACTTTTTGTTATTTTGTAGTAGTTCTAATTATAATGGTACTACAAATGTACAAGTGGAGAACTGCTTGAGTAATCTCTTCAAATTAAGTGCACTTCTAGTTAAATGACTTAAGTTTACCTGCAAGTGAACACTTGTGCTGCAAAGAAAGTGATACAAAGCTTCTGATTTCATACTTAATTTTGTCTGCAAACATAAAAGCCTGGTACCCACTGAGGTGCGGGTGAACATCTGAAGCCATTCTTTTTAAGTATGATACATCAGAATAAAAAATTTCTGGCATATCTGTTTTGAAAGGTGGAATTGTGTTTTTAAGTAAATTGCAAGTACTCAGGACTTAGTGGCTCCTTGTTTATTTTTGTGTTTTAGGTTACTTTTTTACTCAGTAGTTAAAGTTATTAAATTCTTTCACCTGCAGTAGCTGCTATTAGCTGTGATACAGGTCAGTGCAAATTTTAGATATTATCTAGGCCGGTACTTAGAAGTGTCATCACTACAAAGGCATTCCCGTTGCTTTCAGTGTTGCCACTTGTATGAAGAAGCATTAATAATGAGAAGCAGGAGAGTGCAGAACTATAACCCTAATTTCCAGCCCTTGTTATATTCTTGAAAATGAGCTAGATAGCTCCTCAGAGGCCTGACCATTTGACCATTTTTCACTTCAAACAAGGGACTAAACTGGTAAGGGTTAGAAGTTCTAGTTACAGAGGCCTCAACTGGACTTCTTGCATCCACCTCCTCCATACATCCTTTCTGTCTGGCCTGATGGCTTGTCCAACACCCCCAAATCAGCTGCGCATTCCAGGAACCTACAAAGCAAAAATATGTTGTTTTTGTAGGTAGGAAGTGTTGTATTCTACTGATTAAAACAGTAATGATTTTTATGTATATTTTTAATTACAAACATACACACTCACACACTATATATATATATAGTAATGCATATATCACACAAATAACTTTTCTGTATCATTTAGAAGATGGGAGGCAAGACTAGTGGTTTACAGAAACCTTTTGGTTATTATAAGGGTCATATTTCTTCAGAAATTATTTTCTCTGAGTAGTCACTCATGTGCAAGTGACTGCTCCATGTGGAGAGGCAGAAAATATCTTGTAGAACTATTGTGGCTTGGGTAACTCATGTGTGTCTGATGCTTAGGAGCAATACCACAAGCGTATGGGAAAAGTGATCTAATGGATGGTGTCTACCTAAGAGCTCCACATAAAAGGCTCCAAGAACAATTATCTAAGTTGAATGCAGTGTTTTAAAAACAGCTTCATCCATTTTCCTGCCATTTTTTGTGCTTTTCCTCTAAATAACTCTAATGTATATTAATTAATTGCTTGAAATAATACCGATAAATCTAACAAGGTTTGTCTAAAGCTTGACTGCACAGAGGAAACTTTGTGTTTGTTTCAGTGGTGAGAGAGAAAATAATTTACTGAGAATAAGAAAGCTGATATCAATTTAGATGGAACTTAATGAAATCCTTAATGGCTTTTAAAAATGGTTTTATTTTCCTTGGATTTTAATTTGAATTAAATCATCACTATTGTTAAATTAGTTAAACACTAAATTAAGAAATGCAAATGAAGTGAGCCCAAAATCCAATGTGGTTATTGTTTTTATTGATATATGTAGACTAGTGGTGTGGAGCAAATTCCAATTATATCTGATCTGTTATTTGCAGTACAAGTTCCTGACTCTTCATTAAGTGTAATACATTAGATTAAATGCTTTGCTCGATAAGAGCTTGGAAAATACCAGTATTACAATAAACCTCTTGCTGCTTTTGCCTCTTTGTTTGTGCTGTTAGCGCTGTTTATAATGCAGGCTTTAAGGCTTTCTAGTTTAAAGTTTTACAATCCTGCCCATCTGTGATCATCAGAGAAAGATAAATGTAAACTTTAGGTAGCGTAGTCACAGGAGGCCCAGGAGCAAGAGAGAGTTGCTAAAGGCAACTCCATTACATACATGAGTTCACCTGAATAAATGTTCAGTGGCTTCTGCTATGCTAACTTTAAATACTAGTAGCTAGTGAGGAAAATGTGACTTTCACATGATATATCTCCTCATATGATTAAAACATCCAAAATAAATGAAGCGTGTCTTCAAGTATCGAAATGAGATTATTCCAAGTTGTTCTTTATCCTTTCGTTTATATTTTTATAAAATGCTGTATTCCGGACTGACTGAAATCAGTGGAAATCTGGGTAGGAAAGAGGAGGAGGATGTATGTGCCATTTTGAGCTTGTCTAGAGCCATGGTTCTTGTCTGGTAAAAGCTATTTTTTTCATTTTTAAGCTATTATTTTCATTGGAAGCCATTCAGGAAGGTGAAATCAATCACTGCTAAAGCTGCCCGTGGCTACATGTGACAGTCTCAGGTGGAGAGAGAACACCGTAGCCAAGGGTATGCTTTGCTACAGGACTGGCGCAGTGCTGCTCTGGGCAAGCCAAGCACATGTGGTGGTACCATGTTCCTGAGCTGTGGCTGGTTTGTGCCTGTGCCACTGCATCTGTCCTGGTGCTGCGTGGCTCTGGATAAGATGGTAGGGCTTCTCTGGTGTCCTCCAGAGCCCCTGTTTGAGCTGCTATAGGAATTATACTGTTATATAGCGTGGAAGGACTTGCCTCCATTCAGAAGTGTTCTTAGCTTGCCAGTACAGTAGCATAAAATACTTTCTCTCAGCATGCTCCTCACTTCGGTTTATTCTAACGATGTCAAGGCATGTGTCCAGCACAAGTGGATGAGTGGTCTCTGCTCTAGCTGTATTGCATTTACAGGAGAGTGTGGAGGGAAAACATGAGACCTCATCACTGTTTTACAACCTTCTGGAAGACATTGTTGGACTTCAGTGAGGAATCCATGCAGGTGGGATGCTGACAGGGCAGTGGTGACAGCTGATGTTTACAGCAGTTGCTCTGGTTTCACTGCATGGAAGTACTTTTTTTTTTTTTTCCCTGCTGGTGTATGAGGTCAGCTTCATAATCATCCATGTGAGTAAAAATGATTCTGCTTCAGTCAGTGGTTAACCTTTTCCTGGCAGGATAGTATTGGAGTTGATGTGATGGTGGATTGTGAGGTAGTTACTGTTCTGTTTCACCCTAATGTGGTGGGCATAGCTGGTGTATCCAAAGTGCTAGCTGGCTTTGGGAGGTGAGATTCCAGTGCTGGGGTTGAGTCATTTATGATATCTATGTCTACAGGGGAAGCATGTGGCAGAGTTAGGACAAGACGTTGGGCACTGAGCATGGGTATCAGCCTTCTCACCCTGTGCCTAGAGACACTTCTGCTCATTCTACTCCAAATTTTGGAAACCAACCCTTTTCTTCTACTCTCTGTCCTCCTCTTCTTTCAGTTTCTCTGAGTTCAACCTGCATCCAGAGTCATTCAAACTGGTTCTGTCAGGGCACTGAAAAGCTTTGTTACTAGAATGAATGAAAACCCCCCTCTTTTTTCTGCATCATGATGAGGACCTCACGGTACTTGCCATATTGCTTTGTTTCACACATTTGACTGCTCAGTAGCTGCTACCATGCAGTTAGCAAAATGCTTCCCTTTCTTGATGCTTTCCTCCCACAGCCATCACTGCACAAGTCCTTGGAGTGCGGCTCCAGAACGTCCCCCTGAAACACTTTTCTCTGTCAGTGTAGTCTGTTCATGCTGCTCCATTCCCATGGTCATCAGAGTCCCTGCTCTGTGCCAGGACTAAAGATAAAACCATTCTAGCTCAAAAACCTCCTGTATGTTAAGCTGGGTTTATTGGTGAGTGGGATTCCAGCTATTGCAGTGGTGGCAAGTAGATGAGGAGTTTCTGGGCTGCAAACAGATCTTTGTCGTGCAGGAGATGTCTTGTGGTTTTGAGGCTAATAGTGCTTGGGCTTCTCTTCTGGAAGATTTTTGAAAATGCATTTACATAGATGTTCTCAGGTGGTACTTCCAAACTTTACAGGTCTTTTTGCCACACTGTGATCAGAGGAAAACTAGACTTCCAGAATGATCCCCTGGCCACCTGGCACTGTGTTGCAATGGCATCATCTTGTACTTGCTTAACTGAATTGAGGTATGGCACTGCAGCAGTCTGTGAAGACTGTGAGGAAGAGCAAACAGTGGATTGTTTTCAATGCCTACTTGTTAAATGGGAGTCAATTATGGAGAAGTCCTGGAAGGACACTGGCATGGAGGAAGGGTGGGGTGGTATTGAACTTCAAGGTTTGGCTGTGCTGTGCAATAGGAGCTTGTATTGCTTCCTCCTGTGAAACAGACTGGTTTCAGGTGGCTGAAGTGGTTTGCAGACCATGACCCAGCCTGGGCAGTCAATGAAGGTATAGGTGTTACGAATAGTGAGGGTAAGTGCTGGGTTAGAATATGAATCTGAGCAGGATTAGGCCACAGCAAATAGTTACCTATGGAGTAGAACGTGCTGTGTGAATAGGAAACAAGCTGGATAAACACTTCTTCAGCTGAAGTGCGGTATTTCCTCCTCTTCCTTCTTGCCAAATGCATTTTGTATTTCCACACATTAACCTCTTCCTGACCTAGTGCAACTCATGCACGAAGAGCCCAAGTGCTTCTAGGTTGCAAACTTATCAGTTGTCTGACAAGCTAGTTTTGACAAGGATTCAAAGGAAATACACAAGTTTATGAGTGTTTTTAATAATTTTAATAAATAATCCTGGGGAAGTTATTTCAGAATGCTTATTGTAGTGAAAAGGCTGTCTTTAAAGCTTCTGAAACTGCTGTTTAAATTACAAAGGTGTCCTGCTATTCTGGTCTCAAGAAATTATTTTACCTTGAGACACACTTAGTTCATGTTCATAAGTATCCATGGGTTTACATAAATACAAACACATGCACTTCCTTGACATGTCAGTTTAGTGACATCTCCTCCTTCACACTTATTTTTATAAGTCTTCTACATTCTTTAACAACAACAAAAAGTTCCTTGTATTCTTTCACTTGGCATTACCAATTCAGAGAGTTAGTCCTGAAATGCTTCTGTCTGCTTTAAAAGTTCAGAAAATTTAGAAGGCGGACAAAAACCAAGAGAGAGCATGCTTGCTGTAATGTCAACAGTGGAAAATTCAATTGTTTCTTTAGTTGCAAAACTGCACAGAGAGCAGCAGTGAAAGCTTCCCTACCCTTCACTCCCAGCTCTGACTTAAGAAAGCATCTTTAGAAGAAAATCATAGAATCATAGAATGGTTTGGATTGGAAGGGACCTTAAATACCATCTAGTTCCAACCCCCCTGCCATGGGCAGGGACACCTCTCACCAGACCAGGTTGCTCAAAGCCCCATCCAACCTGGTCTTGAACGCTTCCAGTGCTGGGGCATCTACAGTCTCCTTGGGCAACCTGTTCCACTGACTCACCACCCTCAGAGTGGAAACTTTCTTCCTAATTTCTAATCTAAATCTCCCCTCATCCAGCTTAAAGCCCTCATCCTATCACTACAAGCTCTCATAAAAAGTCCTTCCCCAGCTTTCTTGTAGACGCCCACTCAGATATTGGGAGGCTGCAGTGAGGTCTCCCTGGAGCCTTCTCTTCTCCAGGCTGAACAAGCCCAACTGTCTCAGCCTGTCCTTGTAGAAGAGGTGTTCCAGCCCTCAGATCATCTTTGTGACCCTCCTCACAAGAGCAGAATAGAGGGGAAGAATCACCTCCCTTGACCTGCTGGCCACAAATGTATGTATTTTTATATAACTGGGCATTATCTCTAGTCTGGCCATTTGGGTTTGTTGGTTTTTTTTTTTTCCCCTGTAGATTTAAATACAGATGTTGTCATCTCATTGACTTATTGATGCTAGTGATGCTACTTGTGTTTGAGCAGTTTCCTAAGTTCCTAGCTTGAATTTTTCTCTTCCTGCTGAGAGCCAGCAAGAAAACTGAATCATGTCATTTATGACCTAGTGTGTGCTTCCTGGCAGAGGTCCCTTAAATAGGGACATATGGCTTGGGCCAAGTTTCTCAGAACAGAGAACTATTAGTGGACACATCCCTGGTGTGTTAGTCACTGTGAATATAAACATCGAGGAAGGTCTTATGATATAATGAGAAAAGGCCATGAAGGTGAGCTGTGCATCACACTACTTCATCCAATGTACACCTAATCCTGTGTTACACATTCAGCTCTATCTCCAGGCTTATCCTCTGATGTGATGATGAGAAGCTCATGCTTGTGACTTGAATAAATGATGTAAGTTGCATGCTAAACAGAAGAATGGTCTGTTGGGAGCCTCATCAAATTCAGTAAGGAAAAATGTCAAGTCTTGCACCTGGGGCACATAAACTCCCTGCATTGATAAGAACCTGGGGAGAAGCTCTGCTGAAAAGGACATGGGAGGTCTAGCTAAAACTGAGCCGGCAGCATGTCCTTGCAGTAAGGAAGGCTGACAGCACACAGGCTGTACCAACAGGAGCACAGCCAGGCAATTGAGAGAGGTGAATTACAGTTCTTTAATCAGCAGTCCATTAAACCACATCTGGAGTGTTAAGCTCGGTTTGAGGCCCCTTAATGTAAGAAATGCATTGATAAACTGGACCAAGGGCAGTGGAGGGCCGCCAAGGTGCTTGGGGGCTGGAGGGCCTGCCCAGTGCAGAGAGGCTGGGGTTGGATGTGTTCAGCCTAGAGAAGAGGAAGCTTCAGAGGGACCTAATGGCAGCCTGTTGAGATGCTGTTCGTTGAGGTGCACTGCAAAGGAATATGAGACAATGTTCGTAAGTCCATAGACGAGAGTTTCTAATGGGATATACAAAAGAAAAATTTCACAGGGAGGAGTATAAACATAAAGCATTTTATTAGTGGGCTCTTTGTAACTGGTCTTGAATACTTGTCTCAGAAATGTAACAAGACAAGGCTAATTGTATGTTGTTCTCCTTCTGAATAAAGTTGCTGTATTGACCTAGATCTGTCACTTTGCGGCTGCAAGCCAATTGGATCCCTCAGCTGCCACCCCATCTCATTTTGCCTCGTTTGGACAGATAGAGCTCATTACAGTAGGTACTCTATCCAAATTTTTACGGATTAATTTACAGCATGATGAACAGAGTTAGTGGTGGAGATGCAACCAAGAAAGCGAGGGATGCTCTGACCTTGTCACTCAGATGGATGTGGAGACATACTGCTCTTTTCCCAGATGGCTCTTGAGTTTTACAGAAAGGCAGTGACATGTTTAATTATTTCTGACAAATAGAGAATGCTTTCTCTTCAAGTTGTGTTGTGTTATGCCCTTTACAACAGTGGAAAAAGGCAAAGCAGTGTCTTGACCAGCCACCCTTTGAGTAGGATGTAATGGACTGAAAGTCTTGGGGTGGAAGTACAGGCTTTCATCTCCTACCTACGGACTTGGTGCTGTCAGGATTAGGAGTGCCTGATGCAAGGAAGTGCTTAGGTACCTGTGAGGTCAGTGAAACTGAAATGCGTGCCTGAATAATGTTCTGCAGAGATGTTTTCTCAGCAGTCAAGATGTCTTTTACATGCTGCATAACATTTGATAACTCCTGTTAAACAGAAGAGATTGATTTGAAATTGCATTAGGACATGGGAAAAAAGGTCAAGATTGTTGCAGTCTCTAGAATGATGATAAATACAATTAAGGTTGTAAGAGTTTTGTCTTGTCATAACTTTAAAAACAAACACATGGAGGGAAGGAAGTGGATATGCTTGAAATTTAGAGCTCGTACAATCAAATGTCTGTTTGCAAGATTCAAAGGTGCCTTATTTGTTGGCTTGATGGTGCATTTTTTAAACACACATTGTAAAATACTTTAATGTATTTTTGTGATAGAGAAAGGAATAATGTGCGTGGTGTCTCCCCCACTGAGAATTTTTTTGGACCACCTCTGGTTTGACCTGATTCACAAGCTTTCACTCAAAAGCAGCAGAGAATTAAGGGGAGGTTCTTTCAAGAGTGCTTAAGGCTGAAACAGTTTTGCTGCTATTGGGGAAGGCGGGAGTGGCTATCCCGAGTCAGGCCGAAGGGCCAGCTAGGCTAGAGTCTTCCTCTGACAGCAGCCAGTCTGTAATACACAAGCAAGGCTTGAACAGCTCTTACATCCTCCCAGGTTCCACCAGTCTGCAGTTTAGCAACTTCCTGACCCTGAGGGGTTTTTTTTATTTAATAGTTGTTGACAGACATTTTCCCATGAAATTCTCTAATCACTTTTTAAAAGCATGTAGGTTTTTGGCACCCATAGTATCCTGTAGCACTAAGTGCTTCAGCGGAGCTGTGCATTGCGTGAGAAGTCCCTATTTTTTGTTTGTGTTGAGCATTTCACCTGATAATTTAAACTGCTCCTCAGTCGGTTTTGGGGTATGAGAAATGGTGACTAGTTATTCTGTATTTTTCATCTCTTTGACTGCCTGTGCTCTGCTGGCCTCCCCTGATAGCCCTTTAGCCATTTCTTTTCTTGGGAGAAATAAATTAATTGTAATCAAGAGTTACTTGTGTCTCATTGGAAACTGTTCCACACCTTTGATCAGCCTTGTTATGTCTCTCTATGTTGTTTCCATTTTTATTATGTTCTTTTTGAGATGTAGGACTGGCACCACACTGAGTATTCAGAGACTAACCCTTTATTTGAACAGTGGCATAATACTGTTCCTGGTTTTATTCCTTTTATAAAAATTTTAATGTACTTGCTTTTTCAGTTTCTGAGTGTTGATCTGATATTTTAATGAAATTATTAGATTTTACCATGCTTTACTTAAAGATAATATTTCAGAGCCTGTTGGTTGTGTAGATTTAGGTCTGTTCTTTCCATGTGCATTACTTTGTCCTAATCAACACTGAATTTCATCTGCCATTTTGTTTCTTATCCCATCTCTATAATGAGAAAATCCTGTAGCTCCCTGGGGTTGGCTTTGTTGTCTCATTCTTTGCCCTTTCTCCCACAACTTGTAATCACCTTTCACTAGCAACTGGGACAACCAATCACTTACTCTTACTGTTTACTTCATGTCTTTTTGAAAAATGATCTTTAATTTGTAAGACCACTTCCACTCTTGTCCTGTGGCCGCCTTCTTTCTGCAAGAAACTTTGGTGAAGGACCTTGTCAAAAAAACTGTTGGAAGTTCATGTTCATGCTTGTGTAAAATAATAGAGTCAGAGATACCTTTTCAGATCTGTCTGGTGAGACTTTCCCTTACAATAGGCACTGAGTCTTACCCATTAAATCACATTTGTCAAAGTATCTAGTGATTCTGTTTTTGCAGCATTTGCTGCCAGTTAGCTGAGCATGAATCTCAGTTATTGAAAGCTCCCCATGTCCAACTGGGAGCCCATTTTGATGACTGGCATCACATTTGTCACCAACAGGCCTCTGGTACTAAGGCAGTTTTAAGCAAGAGGTTGTATTTTCCACAGGAAATATTATAACAATGTGGCCCTTCATTTATACACAACTTTTGCGTGGATAACATATGATTTGTCCCAGCACCCCTTGTTGACACCTCAGTCTGGGACAGGCCCTCCAATACATCCTGACTTAAGGCCGCCTTCATACATTGTCTTCGAACAGTCTCAGTATTAGTTAAGACTATTCTAGGCTTTGGCTACTGCGTTTAATTTCTTTTTAATGTTCCTTTTCCTTTTTATATTATTCTACTGTGCTGAAATTATGTGTTTCTGCTGTGGATTGATTATTTATTTTGATTGATTGGCCTTTCATAGACTGATTTATCTTAATAGAATCATAGAATAGTTCAGGTTGGAAAGGACCTCTAAAGATCTAGTCCAGACCCTCCTGCCCTGCAGTGAGCAGCGACATCTTCAACTACGTCAGGTTGCTCAGAGCCCCGTCCAACCTCACCTTGAATGTTTCCAGGGATGGGCCAGCTACCACCTCTCTGGGCAACCTATTTGTCGCAACCTCAATATGTGGGGGGTCAGACCCCCACACTATTCCAGTGTTTCACCACCCTAACAGTAAAAAATTTCTTCCTTACATCTAGTCTGAATCTCTCCTCTTTTAGTTTAAAACCATTACCCCTTGTCCTGTTGCAACAGGCCCTGCTAAAAGATCTGTCCCCAGCTTTCGTAGAAGCCCCCTTTAAGTATTGAAGGGCCACAGTAAGGTCTCCCTGGAGCCTTCTCTTCTCCAGGCTAAATAACCCCAACTCATTACTTCACGGTAACTTTTACAGTGGTTCTTCAGTAGTAGCTCTCTGAACCCATGTTTTCTGCTTGAGACAGGTCAGGAGTTGCTTTTTTTTCAAGGGTTCTTGAAAAGTTGTAGCATAGAGCGTACATGAGTGTGATGTTTACCCTAACTCATCTAGGAATAGATGTAGTATCTCGCTGTTACTTCATTGTCTGTCCAGGCAGTCTCTCCATCTCTTTGTGTGTGTTTTAGTCACTGTCATCATTCTGGGCAAGTGATCTGTTGTGTGGTCCCAATATTGATGTGGTATTCGAGCTGTATGGGTTATGTTCCATGTTGGTACAATTAACTTGTTTGTAAGCTCTGACTTCAGGTTTTCATTCATATATAGCAAGACTCACTGCTGTGGTTTTCCTATATCTTTGCAATATAATTTGTTCTTTTATTTTAAAGCATGTAATGATTGTCTGCCTTTCACCAGTGTGCTGCTTTTGTCAATATCCTCATTGAAAACAAGGTGTTTTAAGGTTTTCTGTCTTATTTTTTAGATTTCTAGTATTAGTATAGCAGCACTTCCACAGCTGGTTCAGTAGCTTATTTTTTGCACTATGATTAAAATTTCTTCTTTTTGGTTCCTTCTTCAGATTTATTAATGTCTGCCCTATCTTTTATTTATAGATACAAAGTTTTAATGATTTCAGCCCTACAAAATATGTCATGTCCATTTGTTCCAGCCTTACTGCACTTCTTAGTTTAAAGATTCTCCTGTAACATTATTAATTGTAAATGCCAGTAGTCTGGTACCAGCCTGATTTAGATGAAAACCATCTTCCCTGTATAAGCAGCCTTTCTTCCAAAAGCTTCTACAGTTCCTACTGAATCAAAGTTTAATAGTAAGAGCTCACATTTGTGAGAAGGGAGTTATGCCAATGTGGAGTTTTTTTGAAAATCGTATCAAAAATATTGAATAGATGTTATTGATAGAAAGAGATAGGTTAGAATAGATAAAATGATTGATTTATGTTAAATCCGTGGATACTGAAAATGCAGAGTGGTAGTTGCCAAAGCAGTAGGCGTTTGGGTATTGGCTATGACTTTGGAAGGACTAAGGTATAAAAGCCCATTTTGTTCCGCTGTTGATTCGGCAGAAGACATTCAGAATCCTCAGCAGAGGGGAGAATCAAGCTAATAAAGGCGGATGCATGGTGTATGGGTAGGATTTGGTTGTAGGAATTTGAAAGTTGAAGACAGTAAGCTAAGCAGCTTAATATCTTCAGAATAAGGAGGAGTGAGGCTTGTAAGTGCGTCAAGCTGTTTGCTTAGATCTAGACTAAGGAGCTTAAGTAGCTTATAACACCACAAGCTCTCTAGCTCCAGAGGAAGGGACTTACAAGCTGTGCAACAGCTACACTTCAAAGGCCTTACAAGTACCACTGATGAAGCCTGCAGGGCTCCTAGAGAGCATGTCAAGTAAATCTGTCTGTCTGTCTCTCTGCAGCACCCAAGTGCATCCTTTTGTTTCCTCCTTATAAACTTACGGGCAACTCTCCTCCCCGGAGTTACCACAGTGTGAAAGACCAGGCACTTTAAAATCAGAAGGTTCTCAAAATTAATTTAGTCATGCCCTTTATACATATTCTGTCCTCCTTTTCCTCACTAAAAGCCCATACTGTTAGGCATGTTAGGATGTTAGGATGTACAGGGTTTTTTTCTGATGCAATGTTGTATGAGGAGCTTGAAAAGCATGGAGTCTCCTGCCTTTATAGTGGGGGATAGAAAATCAGCTCAATTATATAGCTGTACATTAGCTATCTTCAGCTTTAAATGTGCTTGTTTCTTGTTGGAGTCTTTAGGATTAGATCATCACAAGCTGTGAAGTTGCATCATATTGCTGTGGTCCCATCTAATTCTCACTGAAATCAGTTGGCTTACTTGAGGTTACAGGCTCCTGAAAAGCAGAGGTGGCTACATTCACGAACTTTTACTCTACAAAAATAACTGTCATGTCCTCAAGAGTGTCATTACCTACTAGTCAAAAAATGACCTTCATAATGTTGCTTTCTTCAGTAATTTTGTCATCTTAAGCTTGTTTTGTCCTGACTTCATTAAGTCTACTGAAGATGCACTTTAAATTACAAGTGTAAAGTTCTCGCTTTTGTTCTAACTCCTTGTTCCCTAAGGATTTAGCTTCTATGTTTCAAAGTAGATTCTTACATGTAGTTTAGTATTTTTGTCTGTATAGACTGAAACATATGATGATGAAAAATGGATCTTTGTAAATTAATCTCACCCAGTTTAGGCTGATTTTGCAAAAAGTATTCAGGGTATTTTTGCACTCTTTACAGTTGCATGTAGTAAGTTATAATCATAAGTAGTTCAAATCATAGTATAGATAAAGATGGAGAGGACTTTTGAAGATCGTCTAGTCAGAGTAGGGCCAACTGGAGGAGGTGGCTCAGGACCGTGCCCACCTGGGTTTTGAATAACTCTAAGGATGAAGGTTCCACAACTCTCTGGGAAACCTGCTGCACTGTTGTGGTGGGTTAACCTTGGCTGAGTGCCAGGTGCCCACCAAGCTGCTCTATCACTCCCCCTTTTCTTCCTCTCTCCCTCCTCAGTAGAGCAAAAAGAAAGGGGAAGAAAATAAGATGAGAAACAAAAAGCAGTTTAATAATAATAGAAGCAAAAGCCAAGCAAATCTGCATGTGGAAGCAAAGGAAAACAAAGTTATTCTCTACTTCCCATCAGTAGGCGATGTTTGGCCACTCCCTGGGAAGCAGGG